>NW_020770106.1:18477-31027 GCF_900518735.1 Pseudonaja textilis
TATCTATCTATCTATCTATCTATCTATCTATCTATCTATCTATCTATCTATCTATCTATCTATCTATCTAAATATCTATCCATTCAATTTACTGGTCACCCATCTTATCACAGGGAAACCCTTCAAAGATGGCAGTGATGCCCACAGTGTGGTGGATGGTTCAACCTGATTTTTAGTGACATGATTTCTGGAGATCTGGTGGCTGTTCCTCTGTTGTGGGGATCTTCTATTGGGTGGGAGGGACCCCTCTGACCTTCCCAATTTCTGTGGCCGAGACTTTCTATACCAAAAAACCTCCAAAGGGTTTGAAGGTGCTGTTGGAACTCCTTTGTTCCTGCTTTAGTTGCATCCGTTGTTCAGGGAGGAAGTTTCTTCACTGGGGTGGGACATTAATATGGGCTTCTTGGCCCAGAAGGGGGAAGTGTGGGGGGCTGAGTGTGGGGGGGAACTGAAGGGACAGGCAGGCCCATCCTGGCAGGGAGGAGCAGAGGAAGGCCCGTATCCCAGGCCCTCCGCTTGCAGAGACCAGATCCTGGGTGGCTCCAGGTTCAAGCTGTGGCTTTTCAGGGCCAGGTTGATGTGCAATGAGACTCTCTCCTCCTCCAGGAGGTTCCCAGCCATGTCTGACCGAAGCCGGATGAGGCCAGAGGGGAGGAAGCTCCTCCTGGGTCAGGAATGAGCCCACCTCAACTTCTGGGTTTGTCCCAGGGAGACCCCAAAGGAGGGAGGAGGGGGGCTATGGTCATCCAAGGTTTCTCACCGGCCTTGAGGAGGCTCCATGTGGACCTCTGGCTTCTCTCAGGGGGGCTGCGAGGATCATGGCGTGGTCAAGCGTGTTGTGTGAACAGAGTCCTCGCCAGAAGAAAGGGGTCCCCAATACAGGAAGTCCTCAACTTATGACCACAACTGAGCCCAACATTTCTGTTGTTAAGTGAGACATCCATCAAGTGAGTTTTGCCCCATTTGATGGCCTTTCTTGCCACAGTCATTAAATGAATCATTGCAGTTGATAAGTTAGGAACCTGGTCATTAAGTGAATTTGGCTTCCCCATTGCTTGTCAGAAGGTCATAAAAGGGGAATCACAATGGCCCTGGGATGCTGGTACTGTCATAAACATGAAACTATGGTCAATTCTGAACTCTGATCTCTGCACTTGATGCTGCAAAGGTCATTAATTGTGAAAAACGGTCCTAAGTCCCATTTCTCAGTGCAGTTGTAACTTGGAACGGTCACTAAATGAACAGTTGGAAGTCGAGGCCTGCCTGTGTATCTCCTCTTGATCACCTTCTCTTCCAGGAATTCATTTTCTTCTGAGTCCCCATCATCCACTGACTCTTCAGCCAACAAGTTCAACTTCCGGAAACAAACCATGGTTAAGAGGTGCAGGTGTGAATGCAGCCACTGGGGAAGAGACCGGGTTCAGTGGGTCGTGTGGATCCCGTGGAGACTGGGGGGGGGGGGGGTTCAATCATAGGGGGGTGGGCTGAGTTCCAGTGCTGCCTGGGGAGCCAAGCCAGCTGGGACGCTCTGGGCCAGCCGCTCTCTCGGAGCCCTGGGAAAGAGGCAATGGCAACCGCTTCTGAGCAGCCTGGCCAAGATCTCTGGGCCGGCTTCCCATGGGGGCCTCCGGACAACCTTCCCGCCCAGCTGGCCAAGGCTGAGGGGCCTTTCTGGGCCTGGCTTCCTCCTTGCCAGTCAAGCGACCTCCAATGGGCTGGATTCGGGGAGGGTTTGGCAGGGGGCTGTGCTGTGAGGTGGGGGTCTGCAGGGGTCTGCCCCCTCCCTAGTGAGGGCAGGGAGGGAGGGGGGCTGGGGCAGAGGGAGGCAGGGGGAGCCCCCACCCCATCTGGTCTGGGAAGCTCAGGTGCTGTTGGAAAGCCCACCTCTGAGGGAGGGGCCCTCCTAGGGGCTAGTGGGCTGTAGTGGGGAGGGGAGGTCAGCCTGGGCCCCTGCTGCCAATTTCCCCCTGGGGCAACCAGGTGCTTCTTTCTCCTCCTGCTCTGGGAAGTGGGGCGCCCCATGGAGGGGGCTCCCTCTGGCCTTTATGGGCAGGTGGGGGGAACTTCTGCATGGGGGTCCAGGGCAGGGGGGCAGCAAATAGGGGGGAGGGATCCCCAGTTTGCATCTCTTGCCAAGATCCGAGACTGGTGTGCCAGCTTTGCACCTGGCAGGTGTGCAGCCCACCAGCTCCTGGTCCCGGCCAGAAGGAAGGGCCGAGGCCAGAGGAGAGTCTCTTGATCCTTTCAGAAGTCAGGAAACGGCTTTCCAGGCGAAGGGAGACCCCAAAATCAGGGAGGTCAGACTGAAGCCCCAGAGCTCTGCTCCCCCCCCCCAAATCTCTACCTGTGCCTGAGCTCCTTTCCCTCAGAACCCCGAAGTGGCTTCAAGGCCGTTTCTTTCCCAGGGAGGCGGAGGAGGAAGATGGATGGAGGGAGGGAAAAGAGGCAGGAGGGGAATCGGGTGGAAGGAGGAGGAGGAGGAGGAGGCCGGGAGAAACTTCCCTGCAGCTCTGCCAGGACTTATCAGGGAATCCTTCTCTTCCCTCCCTACTGTGACGGTTTCACTCTTTCCTGGGCAGAGGGTCCTCGACCTTCAATGTTCTGTTTAGTGACCATTCAACGCCACAGTGGCACTAAAGAAGTGACTTAGGGCCCCTTTCCACCCTTGCAGCCCTGGCAGCCTCCCTGGGGTCCCAGGATTTACATTTAAACAACCGTCTCACACTTATGAAGGCCACAGTGTCCTGGGAGGGTGTCACGTGATCCCCTTTTGTGACCTTCAGGCAAGCAAAGTCAGTGGAGAAGCCAGATATGCCTAAGAACCATCTGGCTCACTTAACGTCTGCAGCTATTTGCTTAGCAAACAGGGCCAGAAAGGTCATCAAGTGGATTAAAGCCCACTTAACAGACGTCTACCTGGGCAACACAAGTGGTGGGGCTCCATGGCGGTCGTAAGTGGAGGACACTCGGCCCCGTTTGTCTTTCCCTCCTGGAGGTCTCAGGGCTGCCTTTTGAGGCTGCCTCAAGGGCTTCTCCAGGCTGCCCTGCTTTGGGCGCCCCACGTCTCTTCTTGCCAGGCCCCCCAAGAAAGGGGTTGGTGGGATCCTGGAGGCCCCAGGTCTTCTGGTTGTGGGGATGCGGCGCTTATAGTAGGCTCTGCAGCCCCTTTGGCCTCCCCACCTCCGAGGCTCTGAAGGTGCCCTTGGGGGTCCCTGTGTCCCAGGTCTCCAGCCGTTGAGGGGTTTCACTCCCATGCACCCCTTGGCCCAGGAGGGAGAACTGGGGGTCTGAGACAGGAGGGGGAGCAGAGGAGATGGGGGCAGGGGGGGGCAGGAAGCACCAGCCACCCAGGGCAGCCCCAACTCCCAGAGCAGGAGGAGGAGGTTCCCTGCAGGCTGGGGGAGGAGGAGAGTCTCCCACCCAGGCGGCCCAGGGGGGAAGGGGAGCTCCAGAGCCAGAGAAGGAGGCAGAACTGCCTGGGCTTCTCCCCAGCCACTTCCTCGGGTGGTTTCCTGGCTGTGTGGCTGGGAAGGCCGGCCCCACCGTGGTTGTCCAGCCCCTCCCTAGGAACCTCCAGGTGGGATGAACCCTCTACCTTCCCAGGGAGGCCATTCCATGCCTGCAGGTCTCTGCAGATCCTGGCAGGTCTTTCCCCCCTCTTGGAGACCCCTGGAAAACTGGGCTCATGGCAGGTGATTCAAGGAGAGAAGAGCTCAGTCTTGGATTCAGGAAGTGCCACACAGAAAGTGTCACCTTAGATATTCCCCTCAGGTTGCTTTCTTGGGGTGGGTGGATGCTTTCCAGGTGACAAAGGTCTAATGGAGGAATGCCAGTCGTCTTCAACTCCTGAATTTGGCCACCCGGTTCTGTTCTGGACATTGGATCCCTCCCCACTTTTGAGCAATGGCTTTGATGAGAGGAGGGAGGGAAGGAATCTTAGAATTTAAGAGGGATTTCTAATACCAGAGAAGACCGAAGGGGCCATTCAGGCCTTGGATTTTGGGTGCGTCCATCAAGCTGCCTGGGTCAAAGGGGATTAAAATGAGGATTTATTTGAAATTGTCCACCTGGAAATGGACTGAAATGAGTCTTGCAGGACTGATCTGTCCCCTTTTGAAAGAAACCTCTCAAGGGGGAAAGCGGCCATGAGAGCAGGAGGGCCAGAGCCTGAAATTATGCAGGGACAATCAAGGCCTAAATCTTAGGCCAAGCTAGGAATTCTCCATATTCAGGGCTTCCTGGCTCAGGACAGGACATAATTCTGCGTTATTCCTTGTATTTTTCCATTCACTGGACTGGTTTCCAAGGCGGCAGCTGGAAAACTCCCTGGGGAGCCAAGAGGGAGGAAGAAATAAATCCCCTGCCTTTCCCTTCATCCTAGGGGGGAAGAGGCTCCTCTGCAGGGCTGGGAATGAGCCCGTGAAGAAAGACTCGGCTCCAAGTTTCAGAGCTCCAGATTTGGAAATTCATCTGTGGGAAGCAAATACGCTTTTCTTGTTGAAAGGAAACAAGGCTGAGATGTGGTGATGAAAGAAGGAGCAATCCTGGCTAGTTCATGCCCAGGTTTCCTGCCCTCCTGAAAGTGCTCCCTGCAGATGGAGACCCTTAGTGGGCTCAGGGCCCCTTCCCAGAGAGCCAACCCTCCCCCAGGTCTCAGGCTGGGTCTCCTCTACACTTTTCTGGGGCACATTGGGCCATTTGGGGGAGAGTCAAGGGCCCACCCACCCTCCAAAATGGGGAGGCAAGGGGGGTCACAAAGCAGCAGCTGTATCAGACCGAAACAATCCCTAAAATTGGAAGTTGCAGCAGGTGAATGAAAACCAACCTGATAGCAACCTGTCCGTCCATGAAGGTCCTGCAGTGAATATGGGAGACAACCTTCCTTCCTCCCTGGACCTTCCCCTCATCCACCCAGGGTCCCACCCAAATCACCCTGGATAAAAAGACCCTGGTTGCAACTGGAGCCATGTGGGATCTCCTGCTTGGCCAGGACATGGAGGGTGCAATGGCTCAATGGGTGGCCTTTCTCTTTGCCCATCTTCAAGGATGTTAATACCTCGAACCCTGCACCTGTGTGAGGCTGAGGGGATCTCCTCTCCTCCTAACCCCACCCCGTTCCCTGCTTTCCTGGCTGGGGACTGGAGGGTCCCCTCGCTCTGGCAAAACCTCCAGGGGCCTTTGGCAACAGAGCGAGGCTCCCTGGAAGCAGCAACCCAGGAGAGTGAGCTGGTTGCCAGGATGACGGCTGGTTTTGCCCCCTCTGATCCAATCCCTGGTGGCCTGGGAGCCTTGGGAGGAGATCCCGGTGGTCCCACTTGGAAGGAAGCCGGGGGGAGGGGGAAAGGCTGGGGAGGGGCAGACTTTCCTCCTTGGGGCTGTGAGAGAGGTTGGGAGTCCTGGCAAGGCTCTCTCCCCAGAGGAGGAGGACCGAGAATGCCGGCCTTTTCTCTGTGTTTTTATGGGGGGATTCAAGGATGAAGTCAAGGCCTCTCCTGTCCCTCCAGCCGCCCCCTGAGGAGCAGGCCAGAAGCCCTCAATGCTGCATGGACCAGGGGAGGAGGCTGCCTTCAGAAGTCGGGGGGCTCTGTCCCTGGAGGTCTTCCAGGATGGCCTGGACACTCCTTTGCATGGAATGGTCTGGGGTCTCCTGCTTGGGCAGGGGGTTGGAAAAGATGACCCCCAAGGTCCCTTCCAGCTCCAACATGGAGTCCTCCACTTACAAAAATCTGATGACTGAAGTTACAACGGCACTGAGAAAAGTGACTTATGACCAGTCTTCATACTAACAATCATTCCAGCACCCCATGGTCACATGACAAAAACTCAGGTGTGTATTTATGAGACTTGAAGTACCTTGGGGACATTGGGGTCACTGGAAGACTTGCTTAACAACCGCATGATTTAACTAAACACCACACTCATTTGCTTCACAACTGAGGCAAAAAAGTTGGTAAAATGACACAGAACTTACTTAGCAACAAAAATTGTGACTAACTAGGTCTCCTTGGATGAAAATATCTAAGCAAGAGGACCTGGAAGCCTCCACCTTCTCTGGCTTGGTGGGATGGCCAATGGCTCTCATGGAGATTGTCAAACAACATAGTTGGAGCTCGGCTCCCACACCAGCTATCTTACCATGTATTTGCAAATATGAAAACCAATTCATCTGTATGCCTTGTTCCTCTAATTTATGCATCGATTTAAGTTCACCCTTTTCATCTAGCAGTTCCCCATAGCTAACTGTTTGTTCCTTTTTATAAATTATAGGGTAAGAAAACGCTTCTATCGTCGATAACCAAACTGGAATTTTCAAATAACATTGTTTTTTTGTCTTCTCCCAATTTAGCCACAGAGACTCCCGTATATAATGTCTTCTAAAATACCCCTGTGTTTTGGTTCCCTTGTACCATAAGAAAGCATGCCAACCCAACAACAAATCATGACCTTCTAATGTCAACAATCTAGTTTTCCTTAATGTTATCCATTCTTTAACCCACATCAAATTTGCAGCTTGGTAGTACAACTCCCAATTAGGCAGGCCAAACCCTCCTCTAGATCTGGCATCCTGTAAAAGCTTTAACTTTATCCTTGCTTTCTTGCCTTGCCATATATACTTCAAAACAATTTTGTTTAAATCCTCAAAATATTCTTTTCCAAGCCTAATTGGTATTGTTTGGAACAAAAATAAAATTCTGGGTAGAATGTTCATCTTAATTGTTGAAATCCTTCCTATTAATGACAATTGTAGGTTTTCCCATTTTTTTCAGATTTTGGGCTATCTGTTGTTTAAGTTTAATATAATTGTTCTCCTTTAAAGTACTACATCTTGGCGTCAAATATATCCCCAAATACTTAACCTTATTTGTAACTTGAATTTTTAACAATTCTGCCAGTTCTTCTCTTTGTCTTAGCAACATATTCTTTGACAAAATCTTTGTTTTATCTTTGTTTATTTTCAGACCAGCCACCTCCCCATATGCCTCTATCTTTTCCAACAGCTTCGAGGCTGTTTCTATAGGGTCTTCCAAGATAAAGACTAGGTCATCTGCAAAAGCTTGTAGTTTAAATTCTTCCTTTTTAATTTTCATTCCTTTTATAGTTTTATCTTCTCTGATATTTCTGTTCAACACTTCCAAAGTCAATACAAATAGCAAGGGAGAAAGAGGACAACCTTGTCTTGTGCCTTTTCTTATATTAATAGGATCTGTAAATTCTCCCTCCATCATTACCTTAGCTGTTTGTTCATTGTAAATTGCTTCTATTGCCTGAATAAATCTTCTAGCAAAGCCCATCTGTTCCATTAAAAGTAACATAAATCTCCAATTCACGTTATCAAATGCCTTTTGAGCATCTAAAAATATCAAAGCCATTTGCTTTTCAGGATGGGCCTCATAGTATTCCAAGGTGTCCAGAATTACTCTCACATTGTCTCTGATTTGTTGCTTTGGCAAAAACCCATTTTGGTCTGGGTGGATAAAGTTATTCAAGTACTTTTTAAGTCTTTCTGCTAATATTGAAGCAAAAATTTTATAATCTGCATTTAATAAAGAAATCGGTCTATAATTCTTGATTTGAAGTAGGTCCGCCTCCTCTTTTGGAATAAGTGTAATATAAGCCTCTGACCATGTTTTAGGTATTATCTTTTTTAACATAACTTCATTCATAACTTCTAACAGTGGAATACACAGTGATTCTTGAAAGGTTTTATAAAATTCTACGGGAAACCCATCTGGACCTGGTGCCTTCCCATTATTTTGTTTCTTAAGTGCTTGGCTTAACTCCATCATTGTTATATTGCTTTCTAGCATTTCTTCAATCTCTTTAGGTATCTTAGGTAGATTTGCATTCTGCAGGTACTGTTTAACTTTCTCCTCATCAATATCTTCTTTCTTATATAAATGTTTGTAAAAATCATGAATAATTTCTTTTTTCTCTTTGCTGCCATGACAAGTTTTACCTTGGTCATCTATTAACTGCAATATTTTCCTCGACTCTTTCTCCTTTCTCAACTTATATGCTAGCCATCTACCTGGCTTATTTGCATCTTCAAAATAATTCTGTTTAGCATTCCTAATTTTCTGTGCCAGTTCTTCTTTCTCTATTAAGTCCATTTTATGCTTAGTTATATCCAGTTTCAATTTAACGTCTTTTTTCTGTGGCATTTTCTGCAGTTCTTTTTCGAGTCTTTTATATTCATCCTCCAAGGCTTTGAAAGCTTGCCTTTTCCTAATATTCTTTTTTCTTGTATAGTCTATTATCAAGCCTCTGGCATAAGCCTTCATTGTATCCCAAACATTCTGTATTGAAGTGTCTTCTTTTCTATTCTCTTAAAAAAAAAAAAGCCAATTCCTTCTCCATCCATTGTATAAATTCTTTCTCCTTTAAAATAGTATTGTTTAATGTCCATCTCGATCTTTTTTTTTGTCCCTTCCATTTAATTGTCAATGGGTTATGATCAGCCCAAGTACTTGTTTCAATATTTACTTCTTGAATGCTAGATATTAAGTCTCTTGAGATCCAAATCATGTCAAGTCTGGACCATGATAAATGTCTATTTGAATAGAACGTATATTGCTTAAGTTTAACATTTCTTTCTCTCCATATGTCTTTTAAAGTTAATTCATCTATCATTTTAAAAAAAGATTTAGGAAGAGTTTTTCTATTAAACTTTGCTCCTGTTGCAATATAATCAAGTTTATTGTCCACAATTCCATTAAAGTCTCCCATCATAATTATATTAGCATAGTCCAGTCCAGCCATCTTGGTATGTAATTTTTTATAAAATTCTTCCTGTTTATCATTCGGGGCATAGATTGCAGTCAAAAGTATCTTTCTATTATTGTCCATTATTTTCACCATTAATATTCTCCCATCTTCATCTATATAAATCATTTTTGCTGGGATAGCCTCTTTAATATATAAAACCACCCCTCTTTTCTTACATTGAGTCAAAGAGGTAAACAATTTCCCTAATTTTGGTTGTAATAAGAATTGTTCATGTTGCTTTTTAATATGTACTTCTTGTAGACAAATTATATCAAACTTTAGTTTCCTTAATTTATGGAAAATCTTCCTTCTCTTAACAGCTGAATTCAATCCATTTATATTCATTGTAATCAGTTTTTTCTCTTCCATGGTTATATTTTATATTTAGATTTAACCACTCTCATGGGTCTTGATTCACGCTGATCTTTAATATCCACTTGTCCACCTACTGCACCTTCTTCTTTTCCAATCTCCATTTGTTCCTCTTG
The DNA here is from genome assembly GCF_900518735.1 of Pseudonaja textilis. The sequence continues at coordinate 27,732 of NW_020770106.1, forward strand.
GGGTTCAGTTGATGGAACCTCCTTTTCTGCCTCTCCTTCTCTCCCTCCAAAAAATTCTGCGTAGAACAGTTCTGCTTTCTCAATTGAATCAATTCTATGTCTCTGTTCCTGCCACGTAAACATCAATCCTTCTGGGATCAGCCATCTGTAAGTCACCTCCTTTTTCAATAACATTTTGGTCAGGAATCGATATTCTCTTCTCATCTCTCTCACTCTTCTAGGTATTTGTTTTAAGACCAAGATTTCTTTACCTTTGTATTTCAATATCTTCTCTCTTGCCACTTGCAAAATTTGTGTCTTCATGGATTTTTTAGTGAATCTAATATGGACTTCTCTGGGCAGATTATTTCTCATCGCATATCTTGTAAAAACTCGATATATCTCATCTATTCCATCCGTCATCTTCTCTTCTGTTATCTCCAAAGCATCCGCCAAGATTCCTACCATTATCGCAGCCAAATCTTGTCCTTTTTCTTCTTCTATATTTTGAAATCTGAGATAGAATTCTGATCTATCCAACTCCCACTTCAGCATCCCACTTTTTTCTTGTTCAATCACTGTTAGTCTATTATCAATATTTCCAATCTTCTCCTCTCTTCGTTTGCCCCCTTCTTCGACTTTTTGAAATCTCTCCTCATACTTTGCCATCATCTGTTGAATACTTTCCACTTTTTCCTCCGTCCTCCCTGTTCTTTGTTCAATGGTATCTGTTTTTATCTTAAGATCTTGAATTCCTTGCATAATCATCTGTAAAGTTACTCTTTCTTGTTCTTTTTCTTTATCTTGCTTTAACATTGTCTGAATTAAACGCTGTCCAGATGGTGGGGAGGCAGAAGTAGACACAGAGGCACCCGAAGATATAAGTTTCTTACTCATTTTAAATGGTTCCAGCTCTTCAAGTTCTTTCAAATTTTAATCCAAAAAAGTAGCCAATTATAGTCCAAAATGAAAAAGCCAATAATAATAATAATAAAAAAAAAAACCAATAATAAGGAAAGAAAAAAGAAAAAAAGAAAAAGGAAAAGGGCAAAAAAGAGAAAAAAAAAGATTCTTCAAGTTCTTCCTGACCTTAATCCAATTAAAAAGTAATCCACAAGAGAAAATAAAAATAAGAATAAAAACCCAGTAATAATAATAATAAACAAGGCCAAAGCCAAAAAGAAGAAAAAGAGAGAAAAAAAACCCAAAAAGAATAAATTTATTCAAATTCCACACCTTAATCCAACCAAAAAAATCTCAATTGAAAAAAGAAATAGTCCATTGATATACATTAAAGAGAAAAGCAAAATCCAAATAGAAAGGAGAAAAAATAAAATAAAATAAATCAAAACAAAATAAAATAAAAATAAAAAATTCAGAGGCTTCCCCTTGCAAATAAATCAAACTTAAAAATAAAAACCTTACTAGAATAAAAATATAAATTGATGCTGGTAGAGGGGGTGGTGGAACTAAAAAAAAGAATTAGAAAAAGAAAATAGGCAACAATACACTGCACTCTATTTAATTGTCCAAGGCTCTAATTATGACTCCCTTCTCTTTCCCACAAGCTTCAAAGCTAAGCCATAAATGTTTAATTATAAACAAGAATCCAGAAAGACTCCTGTAATAATATTCTACAAGGTGCTTTCCTCTATCTTATCAAAAGATGTCCTTGAGAAGAAGTCCTTCGTCTCTTTCCAGTTCAAGTAAAATATTTCCAAGCCTCTAGTTGGCAGTGTTACAAAGTTTCTTAGTTCTCACTTTCCCCCTCCTCTCAGAACAGCATAATTAGAAAAAAAAACAAGCCCGCAAGGAATACACAAACATATAAAGGCAAAAAAAATAAAAAATAAACAAAGGGAGCCTCTAGCCTAAAAGTGAAAAATCCAAAGGAAGAATAAAACATATAAATATAAAAAGGAACAGTCCAGTTATCCAGTAAGTAACAATGAAGTCTGGAAGCAAAGAAAAAAAAAAAGAGCAAATAAAGCCTCTCTTTGACGTCTCCCTTAAAAAAAACGCCGCTTAGTCAGTTTTGTCAAAAGAAAAAAAAATCACACAGATTTCTTCTAATAATCAGAGTGAACTTTCAAAACTCAAAAAATTAAATAAAATAAAAAAAAAGTTTCTCACCCAACCGACAGACTCTCTTTCAGACCCGTTCTTTCTGGAGTTGCCCCGACTTCAGCAGCATGGGGGCTGCCTCTCCGCTGCCAGCAAAAAGGGCTTCTCCCGGGACTTCCAGGGATTTTGCGATATCCCCGGAATCCTCAGGATACCCTCTTCACAATAGCTGTCCCTACGGGACAGCATAGGTCCATTTGGACCGGCCGGTAACGGAGATATCGGCTGCAATCGAGGAGCTCGATTGCAAACCGTATCGCCACGGCGCAAGCTCCTCCCTTCTTCCAGTACTAACTTCTTCAAATCAGTGGATAGCAGTAATTGTTAATTTTTCATTTTTAGGTGCTCCTTTGTGTTGAGTTCTGGTCTGCGTAAAATTATGTAGCGTTGAGGGGAAAAGATAGATCCCAATATTCCTATATTGGAAGCCAAGATGGAGAAGATCTTCCCAGCTACCATGTATTTTCTTTTGGTGGATCTTAATGCTGTCCAAAAGTGCTCAGTCACTTATAACAACTCAATTTCAGCTCAGTACTTTGTCCTCTTCTCAAAAAGTTGTTAAACAGCAACAAGTTCAGATTTCTTCTTATCAGCTATCAAGCAAACTTTCCTCTCTTCACTGCAGTTCTCAGATTGACAAACCACCTTTAACGCTATCCAGAATTACTGTTATCTACACTTCAGCTTACTGTCTGGCTTTTCCTGCTGATCCTTCTGCCACCACTGATCTCTCACCACTTCTCCTCCAGTCCATCTGGGTTTTCTCTTCTGCCACAGATCGTTCCACAAATCACTGAAAAAGCACTCCCTTTCACTTCCTCATCTGCAGAAAAAGCCCAGTGAATAAGTTAGTCAAAAGCCGTTCCACCATCATTCTGCTGATTCATCCCTAGCCTCGTCCCTCTGTCAGGCTGTTCAGTCGGCCATTGCTGACTATCTTCCTCCTAGTCCACTTGATTAGTTCTTGTTGGTTTTCTAATCGTGTTCCACCACAAATGCTGCTCGGAAGCATTCCACAAGATGCCCACTCTTCCGGATATCACTCCAGGATCTCCTTGACTCCAACAAGTCACATGAACACAGGGAAAAGTGGATTGATGAAGCAAAGATGTCCATTCACACATCCACTCTCTCTGGCAGCTGGCTCCAAATGGCTGTCCCTAAAAACCTTCAGTGATGGAGTACCTGTGACT
>NW_020770107.1:0-31025 GCF_900518735.1 Pseudonaja textilis
ACCCAATCAAGTCACACCCCCACTAGCAGTTAAAAGGAAGAAGCAGCTGCAAGCTCACATTACTCCGAGAAGCACAAAGCCAAAGGCACAAGCCTGAAGATGATGAATGAGACTTCATCAAAACATTGCCTAGATACTTCCAATTTTACGTGGGAGAAAACCCAAATAACCAAAGATCCATTTATGTGTGTGTGTGTGTATGTTTTCTTAAGTTTTCGCGGGTACTTACATGTATGGTATTCGGGTTTGTTCGGGTATTTTCCCACATCATTATAGTTGTGCTTTTAAAGTTGTAGCGACGTTTTGGCAGAATCTCATCTGCCATCATCAGGCTTCTGTGTTGTGTTCATCTGTGAGTCAGGCTTTCACAGCCGTTTCTGTTTTAAATTTGGTGCTAGCCTAATATATATATGCAGGTCTTGGCGTGTTCGGGTCTTTTCCCATGTAAGATTGAGAGTATCTTGGTGATGTTTCGATAAGGTCCCACTCGCCATCTTCAGGCTGGTGCTTTCGGCTTCGTGCTTGTGTGAGCAAAGCGTGATCGGAGCAGCCATCTCTCTATAAATACCCGTGGGGAGGTGTGGTGTGCTGGCTCTGTTGTAAGTGGACTGGTTGGCTGTGTTGTTATTTCTTGATTGATTGATGGAGTTGATGTTTGCAGATTGGTTGGCTTTTTCATAAGAACCTGTGTGGCTGAGGTACTGGCTGTGGGTCTATCAGCCTCATGTGTTGTAACGACCTGGGTAATGGGCTGTGTAATGACCTTCTGAGTTCTATTGTTGTGACATCCTGGGTCTTGTGCTGTAATCTCCTGGGTCGTTGGCTGTGTTGTAACATCCTGAAGTTTTGTGGTGTAACCTCCTGAGTTCCGTGATGTGATATTCTGAGCGGGTGGCTGTGATGTGATGTTCTGGTTTTGGTTTGGCTCTGAGCTTGAGGTCTGGCTATGTGTTCATGGCGTGTGTCAGTTTGCTTAGTTTGGGGGTCGAAGGGTGTGGCAGCTGGTGAAGCAGCCATGGTCTGTTTTCTGGATGGTGGTTGCCTTTTGTCTATGGGATGGGTTTGGGTTTGAGTCTGGTGAGGGAGATTGGTGGTGGTGTCATGTGTTGTTTTGGATCCGGTGTTGGTTTTCGTGGCTGGGACTCGTTTGTTGATAAGGGCTAGTTCCCAAATGTCTGATAGGCACGAGGTATTGTCCCGTTTATTCATGTTATGGGGGTGTTTATTTCGATGGTTTCCCTGATTATTCTCTTGTTGAAGTGTTCAGTACTGGAGATTAATTTGGTTTTCATGTCCTGTGGTTTTAAGGTGCTGGAAAAGGGAGGAAGTATTTTCTTCTTTTCTGATTGCGTTCTTGTGTTCTGCAATGCATGCATTTATTCTCCTGTTGGTTTGTCCAATGTATGTGGATAGGCAATTGTTGCATGGTGTTTCATGAACTCCTAGCTGGATCTTGTCCTTGGGGATTCTTAGGATGTTGGCTATTTTGGGGTCAGTGTCGAAGACTGTCTTGATATTGTGTTTGTGGAGAATTTTGTAGGGGAGGAGGGTGATACCATTATCCTGTTCTGTGTCTCAGTTTTTTGGGGGTGTCTCTCTTAGGATTAGGTTGGTAATTGTGTTTCTTTGGAATCCATTGGAAATTAATACCTTAGTGAGGGTGTGTAATTCTGTTCTCAGGTGGTCTTTGTTGGCTAGGCATTTGGTTCTGGAAATGAGGGTCTTGGCTACGGAGTTGATCTGTGCAGGGTGGTGATGGGATTGTGCATTTAAGTAGCACTTGGTGTATGTTTTCTTCCAGTGGATAGTGGTCCTAGGGAGCCATTGATTTTTTTGTAAATTAGGACGTCCAGGAAGGGAAGTTGGTTGTTGGCTTCTGTTTCTGTGGTGAATTGTATTTTGGGGCGTAGGCTGTTGAGATGTGTGAGGAAGTTGTCCAGTTTTTCTTTCCCATGTGACCAAATTACAAAAGTATCATCTACATATCTGAGCCAGAGTTTGGGTTTGTGTTTGGATTTGTCTAGAGCGTTGGTTTCAAAGTGTTCCATGTATAGGTTAGTGATGAGGGTGAGAGGGGTGATCCCATAGGTGCTCCTTCTATCTGTTTGTATCTTTGTCCATTGTGGATGAAGTATGTGTTGGTTAGGCAGTGGTTAGTCAGATCTAGGATGTGTTTGGCGGGATTGTATTTGTTTTGGATAGCTGTCAAGGCTTCTTTAATAGGTACTTGGGTGAAACTGACACACACCATGAACACATAGCCAGACCTCAAATTCTGAGCCAAACCAAAACCCAGAACGTTACATCACAGCCATCCACTCAGGATATCACATCACAGAATTCAGGAGGTTACACCACAAAACCTCAGGATGTTGCAACACAGCACAAGACCCAGGATGTCACAACAATAGAACTCAGAAGGTCATCACACAGCCCATTACCCAGGTTGTTACAACACAGGAGGCTGAAAGACTCGAATACGCCAAAACCTGCATACATACATACAAACATACAAACACAATGTTGCCAACCAATCAAGAACACAGCAACTCGAAGACCAATAAAAACAGACCTAGACTCCCAGCCAATCAGGATGAGGGAAAAACCATTCAAATAAAGCAGAAAGCCAGCACCAAATTCAAACAAAAACGGCTGCCAGGCCTGACACACAAGATTAAAAAGAACCCAGTACACAAGCCTGAGGATGGCAGATGAGATTGTGCCAAAACATCACTACAATAAAAGCACAAATATTAAGACGTGGGAAAATAGCCGAAGAAACCTAAATACCATACATGTACATGTACATATACATACATACATACATACATACATATATATGTTTTCTTAAGTTTTTGCAGGTATTTATATGTATGGTATTCAGCTCTGTTCGGGTATTTTCCCACGTCATTATAGTTGTGCTTTTAAAGTTGAAGCAACGTTTCGGCAGAATCTCATCTGCCATCATCAGGCTTCTGTATAGTGCTCGTCTGTGAGTCAGATTTTCACAGCCGTTTCTGTTTTAAATTTGGTGCTAGCCTACGCTGTGCCAGAATGTTTTTTTCTTCATCCTGATTGGTTGGGAGTCTTGGTTAGTGTTTATTGGTCTTGAAGTTTGCTGTGTTCTGCTTGATTGGTGTTTCTAATATCTTCTGTCTGTTTTGTAGCTTTTTGTGTGTGTGTGTGTATATGTGTGTGTGTGTGTGTGTGTGTGTGTGTGTGTGTGTATGTATGTATGTATATATATATATATATGGATCTTTGGAAGTATCTAGGCAACGTTTCGATGAAGTCTCATTCATCATCTTCAGGCTTCTTCATCTTCATCTTCAGGCTTCTGTCTTCGGCTCTTGCTTCTCAGAGTGATGTGAGATTGCAGCTGCTTCCTCCTTTTAACTGCTAGTGGGGGTGGGACGTTGCCTAGATACTTTGAATCTTACACGGGAGAAAACCCGAACAACCAAAGATCCACATACAAATACCCGCTTCTGTATTGTGTTCATCTGTGAGTCAGACTTTTACAGTTGTTTCAGTTTTAAAAGTCTCTAAAAGTCTGACTCACAGATGAACGCGATACAGAAGCCTGATGATGGCAGATGAAATTCTGCCAAAATGTTGCTACAACTTTAAAAGCACAACTATAATGATGTGGGAAAATACCCGAACAAAGCTGAATACCATGAAAGTACCCACGTACTTTCGAAAACTTAAGAAAACAAATGTATGTATGTATGTATGCATGCATGCATGTATGTATGTATGTATGCATGTATGTATGTATGTATGTATGTATGTATATATTTGGGTATTTTCCCAGGTCATTATAGTTGTGCTTTTAAAGTTGTAGCGATGTTTCGGCAGAATCTCATCTGCCATCATCAGGCTTGTGTATTGGGTTTGTCTGTGTGTCAGGCTTTCACAGCCGTTTCTGTTTTAAATTTGGTGCTAGCCTCATGCTTTGTTAGAATGGTTTTTTCTTCATCCTGATTGGTTGGGAGTCTTGGTCTGTGTTTATTGGTCTTGGAGTTTGCTGTGTTCTGTTTGATTGGTATTTCTTATATCTTCTGTCTGTTTTGTAGCGTATTTGTGTCTTGATTGGCTGGTAACGTGGTGTTTCATGTATTGGGGGATGAATGGCCGGGTATCATTTATTAAGAAGCTAGGTTTCCTCTTGCTGGCTGGCTGGGCTGTGTTTGGGCTGGAGGTATCAGGGGGTTCTGCTTGTGCCCAGGTGTTTGCTTGGCTTGTGGTGTGGATATTTTTTTGTTTGTGAGTGCAGGCTTCCAGATCATTGACAGTCTGATGGAATCATCTCTTCTATTCATGCTTTCAGGTCTTTTTTCAATCTCTATGGCTTCTCTGATAATTCTGTAGCTGGGGTTTTCTATAGTGGCTAGGGTTTTGTTGCCATTGAAGTCGATGCTATGACCTGTGGCTTTCATGTGTTGGACTAGTGAGAAAGTGTGTTCCAGCTTTTTAACTGCATTTTTGTGTTCATCAAGGCGGGTACTGATTCTTCTATTGGTCTGTCCGATATATGTGGCAGGGCATGATGTGCAGAGGACTTCATATATGCCTTGGTTTTCCAGGTCAGTTTTATCTTTGGGGTTTCTTAGGATAGCTGCTATTTTTCTGTCTGTTTTGAAGGCAGTCTTGATGTGATGCCTGTGTAGTATCTTACTGCTTTTGTCTGTTGTACCTCTTATGTAGGGCAGGACAGCTGTTCCATAGGTCTGTTCATCTTCTAGGTCTCTATTATGTCTCAGTGTGTTTTTGTGGATCAGGCCTGTGATTTTGCTTTTGTGAAAGCTGTTGGCTGTCAGTACTCTAGTCAGGGAGCATAGTTCAGTCTTGATGTGTGTCTTGTCTGCCAGGCGTTTGGTTCTGGCAATTAATGTTTTGGCCACGAAGTTTATCTGTGCTGGATGGTGGTGGGATTAGGCGTTGAGGTAGTGGTTGGTGTGTGTTTTCTTCTGGTATATGGTGTGTCCTAGTGTGCCATCTGTTTTTTTGTAGATTAGTACATCTAGGAATGGTAGTTGTTTGTTTCCATTTCCATGGTGAATTTGATTTTGGGGTGTGTGCTATTAGGTGTGTTAGGAAATTGTTTAAGTTTTCTTTTCCATGGGGGCCAAATAACAAATGTGTCATCTATGTACCTTAACCATAGTTTGGATTTGTGTATGGCATTTGCCAGGGTTCTGGTTTCGAATTCTTCCATGAACAGGTTTGCAATAACGAGTGACAGTGGTGATCCCATGGGGGCTCCTTCAATTTGCTTGTGTCTTTGTCCTTTCTATATGAAATATGTGTTGGCTAAGCCGTTTTCTGCTAGTTCCATGAGGTGTTTGGGTGTTTGGTATTTGTTTTTGATGATTTCTAGGGTTTCTTTTATTGGGACTTGAGTGAATAGTGAAACTATGTTGAAACTTACAAGCAGATCTTTTTGTTCCACGTGGGTAGATCTTTGATCATTTCTAAGAGGTGGCATGAGTTTTGTACATGTGAAGCTGCTGCTTTAGCATGGTGCTGTAGCTGCTTTGCTAGGTATTTGGCTAGGTCTTGTAGTGGTGCTCCTCTGGAACTGACTGTGGGTCTGAGAGGAATGCCTTCTTTGTGTATTTTTGGGAGGTCGTATAGTTTGGGGCATTTGGAAGATATTTCTCTTGGGATGATTCTTTGCTGGATCTCTTCACTGATGGGAGAGGCTTTTATTTTGGATTTGGTGGTTTTTTTCCTGGTAGGTGGTGGAGTCTGTATTTAGAGGTGTGTAAGCGGGGTCTTGGAGTAAGTTGGATAGTTTGGATCATCTTTGTTCATGTTGCTGGTTATGATTTTCTTCTTGGTTATTTTTTCCAGATATGTGGTTGGGTCCGTGTTTATGGTTTGTATGTGGAGTCTTGGAGTAGGTCTGTCAGTTTTGTTTCGTAGTCTTTTCTGTCCATTACTACTATGGCATTACCTTTATCTGCTGGAAATGTGATTATGCTACTGCGTTCTTTAGGGCTTGCAGGGCTTTTTGTTCCTCTTTGTGTACGTTGCTTTTGGGTGGTTTGCTTGTGCGTAGGATGTTAGTGACTTGGTGTTTTATTCTATCAGCTTCATCTGTATTTAATTTAGTTAGGCTGGATTCCACTCCGCATATGGTGGATTCTGTGAGGATTTTTTTGGGTGCTATAGCATAGTTGAATCCTTTGGTTAGGACATCTGTTTCTGTTTTGGTGAGTTCTCTGTTGGAAGTGTTATATGCTAATTTTTTCAGGTGTTGTTGTGGGTTATTAGGGTCTTATCATGTTCTAATTTCTTTAGTTTCTTCATGAGTTTGTCATTTTTATAAGTGGTTTCAGTTTCAGCTCTCCAGGTTGTAAGTTTTTTTATCTTGTCCCAAAGTAGAGGGTGGATTTTGTTGCTCAATTCCAGCTGTAGGGTTAGGAGGTCTTTGTTTAACTGGTCAAGTTAGAATCTTTTACAGTGGAGCTCATTCCTGAGTAGACCCATTTCAGTTCTTTTCAGGATACATTTGGTAGCTGCTGTGCTGTGATGAAATATTAATTTGAAGCTGATCAGTATTGCATTGTTATCTCTGCAGCTGTGTAGGAATTTGAGCTCACATGGTATTCCTGCTCTTTTAACTTCCAGCTTCTCCTAGGTTTTGGTCTGGCTGTTTATTTCCTCCCCGTGGAGGTCTGATATTTGTTTTCTTAAGTTTTCACAGGTATTTATATATATGGTATTCAGCTTTGTTTGGATATTTTCCCACGTCATTATAGTTGTGCTTTTAGGTTGTAGCAACGTTTCGGCAGAATCTCATCTGCCATCATCAGGCTTATATATTTGGTTCGTCTGTGTGTCAGGATTTCGCAGCCGTTTCTGTTTTAAATTTGGTGCTAGCCTCGTGCTTTGTTAGAATGGTTTTTTCTTCATCCTGATTGGTTGGGAGTCTTGATCTGTGTTTATTGGTCTTGGAGTTTGCTATGTTCTGTTTGATTGGTGTTTCTAATATCTTCTGTCTGTTTTGTAGCATTTTTTTGTCTTGATTGGCTGGCAACATGGTGTTTCATGTATTGAGGGCTTTCAGCGCGGTTTGGCTTTGGGTGAATGGCCAGGTATCGTTTATTAGGAAGCTAGGTTTTAACTTTAAAAGCACAACTATAATGACGTGGGAAAATACCCAAACAAAGCTGAATACCATACATATAAATACCCACAAAAACTTAAGAAAACACACACACACACATACATATATTATTTGAAAATGCAATATCTGAAGTCTTTCCTCTGCAAATACATATCGGTATAATGAAATGGAGCTAATGAAGAATTTTCAGAATTCAGATTAAAAAAACAATAAAAAAGTAAAAACAGTGTCCCTTATGCTCCATAAAAGCTTGTGAGCAGTACTTGTAAAAACAGGATGATGCACCAATCCCTCTGAACTTCTTAATGCCACAGGAGGCTATCATTTGATGCTGAAATATCACTGAAAGAGGTCTGTTGAAATGTGTTGCTATTTTTTTTCACCTTTTAGGAGAGTTAAAGGATAAAAGATGGGAGCATAAATGTTTTATTTTTATTTTATTTATTAAATTTTTATCCCACTCATCTCCTCTATAAAATGTCTCTAGGCAGCTGTTCCCAACAATATACTCCCTTTATATCCTTAAACAACCCACTCCCAAATTCAACCAGTTTTGCTGAACCTAAGCAGCAAGATCTAAACATGCTGAGAGGATACAAATGGAATGCTGGAAGGTTACATATGAGTGCAAATTTGGATTTCTTACTTTTGTCATGTTTATTAAAACCACAGCATATTTCATGTGGTATTCTCTATTTAATGGAGATGTATTACTAATTTAATTCATTTTTATATTCTGATAGGTTTGTAGTTGATGGTCATCTGTTGTTATTCTTTCTGTATTATTAATTCAGAACCATAATATTATCATGCAACTGCTGGAGAAAAGAATCTCCTTAAACTATGAATGATGCTTCTTAACAGGTCATGTGAGGAAGACGATGAAACAGCTTTATGTCACCTTATGCTGAGAGGAGATGTAGGGCACACAGTATGACCAGCGTGACAGGGGGTGAGCAGCACAGTCAGCAACCTCTATGCTGGCGGAGTCGCATAAAAGGAATGCTAGTGTTCATGGCATCAGCTAACTTGAAGACTTCTTATCAATCTCATTCTCCCCTTTCCATTTTAACATTAACATGAAGTGTCCTAACAAAAATTCTAAATTTCATAGTGCTGGTTTTATAGAATCTAACAATAACTGATGATGCAAAGGAACATCTTCATTTTCTTTTCTTTTTAGAAAATATTCTGGATATTTCTTTTTCCTTCAATCCCCCCTCTTCCTTCTCACTAGGTATTACATACTAGTAAAAGGACTGTTATCAACCAAGAAAATACATAATATCTTCCCTGCTGTTTACAGGTATTGCTTGATTTACAGCTGTAATGGAGCATGCCCATTATAGTTGTAAATCATGATCATTAAGCAAAGTGCCCATGTGATCACCTCACATGATCCCTGCCATAAAGCCAGCTCTTTTCATTATGATCACTAAGCAGAACATGGGCTGCCTCAGGAGTGGGGAAAGCACTGGGTAGCCTTGTTCAGGCCCTCACTGCAGTACCTCTCCATCTCATGCATGGCTTTGCCCTGTTCCAGAAGCAGGTAACGTTTTGTCAATGGCCACAATTCATTGGCACCTGTTTCTGGGTTAGCAGCACACGACCTCTGTGTAAAAAGGCCGTCTGGAGTCTTGGCTGCTTCCTAAAGAAGATCTATGGAAAAAATAAATAAATTGAGTTCTGATGGAGGTTGGAGAGGAACATGTGGAACCCAGTGGAGCAGGAAGCAGAGCAGAGAAGATAAGTGAAGAACTCCTGCAGGATTCAAGTGGTGGTTGTAAGAGCGGGGAGATTGTCAAATGCCAAAATTTTGCTGCGGGGCTATAATTCTGAACAGGGATTGATTGTCTCTTTGTTAAGTGCTGTCATAATTTTGAACAATCGTTGAACAAATAATTGTAAGTTGAGGACTATCCGTAATGAACTAGGTTAGGAATACTTGCTACAATAGTTTTTATGTAGCAGTATCAATGCATTTGACAATTTAGAAAGATGAGCATTAATCTAGTACCAAAGAGTTTACATTTCAAATTAGTTTGGAGGAGTTTTGTTATTATGGGAAGGATTACAAGAAATACTGGTGTATTAAGGCAAAGTTCAACTGGGAAAAATATGCACACACTGTGATTAAAAGTACAGATGTTAAATTTTTAGTATAACAAATCTTTCTGAAATAAAGTTTATGAATTTCAAATTGGTTCTCCTTCCATGGACTTCTTAATGGAATGTTTGTGTACAATTATTATTTGAGAGACCTTGAAAAGTTGATTATGGGCACTTGACAAATGCTTGAGACAATTTGTGTCATGAAATGGCTTAGGCCACAGTTCAGTCACAAGTCACATAATAAAAAATAGGCATATGTACATGTACATAAAAACACATACACACACAGTGATTGAGTGAGTGAGTGAGAGAAACTTTATTCTGAGGTTTATGTAATCCTTCTGAAATGTGTAGGTCACATTGCGAGGGCTGATAATAAGAGGGATGGCTGAAGCTTGGCAATAAACATGTTCAAGAGTGAATTATAATAATAAAATAATAATAAAGAAATGTATAGCATATTGACATAAAATTGTAATTGTCAGTTGCTCTAGACATATACAGGTAGTACTTGACTTATGATCCACAATTGAGCCCAGAATTTATGTTGCTAATGAGAAAGTTGTGAGTTTTGCCCAATTTTACAACTTTTTTTGCTACATTTGTGAATGAATTACTGTAGTTGTTAAATTAATAATACAGTTCTTAAGTGAAACTGACCTTTCCGTTGACTGCTTGTCAAAAGACTGCAAAAGATGACCACATGACCAGGGACACTGCAACTATCATAAATATGTATCAGTTGTCAAGCATCCAAAGGTAAATCATGTGATCATGGGGATGCTGCAATAATTGTAAGTATGTAAAATGGTCATAAGTCATTTTTTTCAGTGCCATTGCAACTTGGAATGGTTACTAGATGAACTGTGGTAAGTTGAGGACTTCCTGTACTTCTATAATTCCAGCAAAATGAAATCTTAAATCCTTGATCTACACTCTCTCCATTCAGAATTCACATCAGACATCAGGACACATGGCTGTTTCCTTCTTAAGGAAACTTAAGATTAATTTGCATTTTCTACAAGAGCAAAGATCTCTTGGAAAGTTTTACTTGGTAAAATATTTTGACAAATTCCTCTTTGTAAATTCTCAGACATTTGCAGCGTACCTGCACTTACATTTGCAGGAATCCTTCAATTTTCTCCATTCACCAATTTCTCTCCCATCTATGCCCTTTTGGCCTCTAATACTCCACAGCCCCTGTTTTGCTACTGACCTTCACCTTTTTTTTTCTCCTAATGCTGACTAAGCATGCCCAGCCTGGTCCTTTGCGAAGCAGCTACTGGCCACACAGTTTTCTGCCCCAAGTCATGCATGATGATTTCTACAGCCATGGTGCACCAAGAAGCCCTTTAGACCAGGGTCACCAATCAGTGAGCTGGGGACCACTGATGATCTGTCAGAAAATTTTGGTGGTCCACAGAAAAATGTCACCCCAAAGCACCCCCCAAAGCAATTAATGCAGGCTGTGCAGGAATACAAACCTGTGCTGCCCACATGGTCCATCAGAACACAAGGCTTGCATTGCTTGCATTGTGAACAAAATGAGGTAGTGAGGGGAGGGGAGGAAGGGTGGGGGGGGACTTGCCCCACTCACCCCACATGCCTGGCCTGGCCACCGGGCTGCTTCTTTCCACTTCTTTCTTCATCTGCTTTTGGCTGCATTCAAGGAAAGCAGCAGAAGTCTTTCTTTCTCTCCCCCCAAGTCCGCCAGAAATGAGTCTTTGGGACCCTGCAAGGCATCCTGCTCCAAGTGGCTGCGCCAGTACGACAAGTCTCACAAAGACTCATTTCTGGAGGAACTTGGGGGAGAGAAAGAAAGATTGCTGCTTCTGCTGCATTCCTTGCATAAAGCCAAAAGTCTCCCCCCGCCCCTGAGAATGGAGCTGGAGATGGTAACCTGTGATCCCAAATAAAGAATGATCAATCGGTAGGAAAATGGGGTGGGGAATTTTCCTGCAGACTTTTGGGGGGATTTTCCCAGGGTCTCTCGTCTGCGGGATTTAAACTTATGAGTTTGGTGGTCCCCGAGGTCCAAAAGGTTGGCAACCTCTGCTTTAGACCAAGCTGCTAGCTGGGGCAGGGCTTTGTGATGCACTGTGGTTTAGGGGCTTCCTACAGCTCCAGAGCTATGGCAAGAGAAGAAAGAAACCTCTTTGCACTGCATCGCTGGGCTGGATGTTGTAAAGACTTTTATGCTCTGTTGCAGTCCCAGAGAATATAGTGTACCAAGAAGCACCTAAGCACAGCATAGTTAGCAGCCCCAGAGCTATACAGTTTAGAGGTGTTTGCTGCCCCATAAGACAGAATGCAGGAAGGCCAAAAGGGCAGAGATGGAAGGGAGATATTGGTAGTGGTGGTGGGGTGTTGAAGTCAATCCCTTACATTATCGAGACTTGGGACTGAAAGACACCATGCCTAGAACAGCTTGAATTGAGATTCTCAGTGGAATTTGGTTAATTATGTCTATGGGAGTTGTTGGGATCACTATTGCAATGCAGTCTTATGAAGTTGCAATTTATTACTGGATCATTTAGCAACATGACTTAAATTTTGGTCCCAGTTGGGGCTACAAGTCAAGAACTTCCCATACTACCTTATTTGAGAATTTATGTTGAACTTCTCTGTATATTTTTGATTTTATTGTTGAAGACAGTGAAAGTTAGTCTTGTTTTTTATTGCATATTTCCATCACTTTCAGATTACTCCTACTTCCTCAGTCTTAAAAAGTCTTATGGAAGAAATTCATTCATTAGGTGTTTCCTTTTTTTAATAGTTTTTTAATTTTATTTTGATACAAACAATCCATCATACATTAAACAGTGTGTTGTCTGGTACAATATTTTTGTGCAATAACCATTAAAATTTCCAGCCATAATCTTTACATTAATATTAATTCAAATACCACTGTACCTGTGCGAACTGCACGTTTGGTGCATGCATGCAAAGTGTGTGCACGCATGGAAAGCATGCCCAGCAAGCCACACCCACCGGATTGGTGGTAAAATATTTTGAATCCTACCACTGATTGTCTCCTTCACTTGCTCTTCTTCCAATTTAATGCTCAATAAATTGTACAGTTTTTTAAATCAATCTTTCATCAGTTCCTGTTAGGATCTTATCCAATTCTGTCAGCTCTTTGTAAAAAACATACAGCTTTACATCTTTTTCATATCTAGGCTGTATTTGCCATTGTGAATACCAAGCTGTTTTGATCCCTTGTTCATTCAATTCTTGCTCAGTTTTGAGCTCACCCTTCTCATTCAAAATATCTTTTTAACTCACAATATTTCCCATATTAATCATATTCGGATGTATAAGTGCTCCTATTGTCAAAAGCCAGACTGGTATCTTCAAATAGTGCTGATCTCTAATTTTATCCCATACTAACAATAAAGCATTTCTTATACAATGTCTTTGAAAGTAACCATGTATCTTACTTTTCCCAAACCATAAGAAGACATGCCATCCCAGTTGCAGATCATGTCCCTCAAGGTCAATAGTCTTGTGTTTCTCAGCTCAATCCACTTTTCCATCCATGTTAACACCGCAGCCTGATAATATAATTCCCAATTTGGTAGACCAAAATCACCTCTAGTTCTTGTTTTTTGTAACATTTTAAAGTTAATTCTTGCTTTTTTTCCCCTGCCAAATAAATTTTACTATTTTATAAAAATCCTCAAAATATTTTTTTCCAATTTGATCAGGATTACTTGGAACAAGTACAATAATCTTAGCAGTACATTCATCTTAATTGTAGCTATTCTTCCTATTAATGATAATTGCAAATTTTTCCAAATCCAGTTTAATTTGTTGTATCAATTTATAATAGTTATCTTCCTTAATTATTACACATCTTCAGTTAATTGTACCCCTAAATATCTTTCTTTTTTAGTGATCTGAATATTTAATCTTTCCATTAATTCTTTTTTCTGTTTTTCTGTGATGTTTTTCACTGAGGTCTTAGTTTTTTCTCTATTTATTTTCAATCCTGTTATTTTCTCATACTCTTCTATTTTTTTTTATTAACTCGGGTCCAGTCTTTTGTGGAGCTTCTAAAATAAAAACTAAATCATCTGCAAATGCTTGTTATTTATATTCTTCCTTTTTTATTTCCATACCTTTTATCTCCTTATTTTGTCTAATATTTCTATTTAATATTTCTAGTGTCAATACAAATAACAATGACGACAAGGGACTTCCTTGTCTTATACTCTTATTAATATTAACCTTTTCAGTCATGTCTCCATTTACCATCATCGTAGCCGTTTATAGTATAATGGCTTAATCATCTTTATTAATCTCTCCCCAAAGTCCATTTCTTTTAGTTGTGTTAACATAAATTGCCAGTTCACATTATCAAACGCCTTCTGCCCATCAAGGAAAATCGATGCCATTTGCTTCTCTGGGTGTGCTTCATAGTATTCCAGTGTGTTCAAGATTATTTTCATTTTATCTTTAATTTGTCTCTTAGGTAAAAAGCCATTTTGATCTGTATGTATAAATTGCTTTTAAAATATCTTTAATCTTTCTGCTATTATTGATGCAAATATTTTATAATCCACATTCAATAATGATATCGGTCTGTAATTATTTATCTGCCATAGATCTAAGTCTTCTTTCGGTATGAGATTAATATATGCTTCCATCCAAGAATTTGGTACTTTCACCTCCAACAATAGTTCATGAAATACTTCCAACATTATGTTGCTTAAAGGGTTTTGTAAAGTTTTGTATAACTCTGCAGGTAGACCATCCATACCTAATGTTTTGCCATTCTTTTGTTTTTTGTAGCTTCTGTTAATTCTATCGTTGTTATTCTTGCTTCTAATACTGCTTTAACTGTGTCTAGTACTGTAGGTAATTCCGCTTTTTCTAGATATTATTTTATTTTATCTTCTGATACTGGGTCTTGATTATATAGTTTATCATAATAATTATGAATTATTTTCTTTTTGCCATCATTTCGCTAATACAGAATCCCATCATCATCTATTAGCTGAAATATCATTTTCTTTTCTTTCTCCTTTTTCAATCTATACGCCAACCATCTCTCTGGCTTATTTGCATTTTCAAAAAAAATTGTTTAGCTCCTTTTATTTTTTAAACTCAACTTATATTTTTTTAAAGTCCATTTGTATATTCTTTTTTGTGGGGTTTGTAGTTCTATTCTAGCTTCTTGTATTCTTCTAATTGCTTTTGAGTTCATCTCTTTTTTTTATTTCTCTTTCCCACATATGTTATAGTTAGTCCTCTAATATATGCCTTTGCTGTGTCCCATATGTTTTATAAGGAAGTTTCTTCTTTTCTGTTCTCTTTGGAGAAAAAATCCAGTTCTTTCCCCATGAATTGAATAAATTCCTTTTCTTTTAATATTGATTGGTTCATTGACTATCTGGATTTCTTTTTTTTTTTTGTCCTCTCCATATAACTTTTATTGAGTTATGATCTGCCCAAGTACTTATTTCAATATTTATTTATTGTATATTAGATTTTAATTCTGCTGATATCTACACCATATCTATCCTGGACCAAGACATGTGTCTATTTGGGTAAAATGAATATTGATTTTTTTCCAAGATGAATTTCTCACCATACATCTTGAATTCCTAATTCTTCCACCATTTTGAAAAAAGTTTTTGGGAGTATTTTCCTAGATTTTTTTATATATTTTTCTGGTTTTATAGTCCAGATTCGCATTCACTATTGCATTGAAATCTCCCACTATACATATGTTTTCACACTCCATTTCTATTTCTCCATTTCTTCCATTTCTCCATTTCTTAGGTAATTTGCATAAAATGACCATTGATTGTTGTTTGGCGCATATATTGCCACTAAAAGTATCTGTTTATAGTTTATCATTATCTCCACCATCAGAATCTTCCCTTCTTCATCCATAAATATTTGTTTAGCACTTATTGTCTCTTTTATATAAAGCACTATTCCTCTTTTACTTTGTTGTTAGAGAGAGGTGAATAACTTCCCAATTTTAGGGTATTTCAATACTTTGTTGTACTGTTTTTTAATATGGACTTCTTGTAAACAAATTACGTCCAATTTTAACTTTTTCCTTTTTATTGCGGAGTTCAGTCCATTTATGTTGATTATATTAATTAATTTTATTAATTTTATTTTTTCCTCCATTTATGTTGATTGTATTAATTAATTTTATTAATTTTATTTTTTCCTCCATACTTGTATATGGGTTTTGCTGCTCTAGTCATTCTTGTTTCTCATGCTTCTCTTATTTCTATTTCATCCTGATCTCTTGGATCATCTTTTTGTTGTATATCTTTCTCTCCTGTGGATTCTTCTTGATATCTGACCTCCCTTTCTAATTCTCTCTTCTTCTTGTGGTTCCAAGTATTGATCTTAAAATTGTTCTGCCTTCTCTATTGAATCTAACCTGTGTCTTTGCTCCTGCCAAATCACCAGTATTCCCTCTGGTATCAACCATCTAAAATTAATGCCCTTTTTAATCAGTTGCTTTGTCACAAACTGATACTCCTTCCTTAGTTCTCTAACTCTTTTCGGTACTTGTTTTAAAACTATTATTTCTTCTATACGCTGCTTCGAGAGTCCAGGATGGGTTAGACTCCTCCTCCTCCTCCTTACATCATCGAGCCGAATCTGGCCAGCCTCTAGCCAGGTCCCCCAGCTTTGCCTCAGCTCCTAGTCAAAATGAGCTTTGTGTCTTGGAAGCAGAGTTAAAGATCGTAGCTAGCAATTAGCTGGAAAAGGTTGCAGGTTTGATCTCAAGCCTCTGATACACAGCTGCTCCGAGGCTAAAAGTTTCACTCCTGGGTTTCACTCTTCACTCAGGGCTCTTAGAGCCTATAGAGCGACAAAGACCCTCCAACAATTTCATCAAGGTTACAGGTTTGATCTCAAGCCTCTGACACACAGCTGTTCCAAGGCTAAAAGTTTTCACTCCTGGGTTTCTTTCTTCGCTCCGGGCTCTTAGAGCCTATAGAGCGACAAAGGCCCTCCAACAATTTCTTCTCGTGCAGGCGGCCATTTTATTACCTCAGCATAAAGCATGAAGCCGGCAGCCATTTTAATTGGTCAGAAACATCGGTTTGTCTTATCCTGTGGCAATATTTCTGAGAGAATTATCCCAGTGAGATCAGGGGACACATATTGAGGGTTGCTTCCAGCACCTCTTGTGTACCTCTGGTTTGATCATGGAGGCCTCCAAGCAGGCAGAGGCCTCTGGATTAGAGGCACACACACTCCTGGCCCAGAAGAAGAAAAAAAGGAAGAGGTAGCGTGACCAGTCAGCTCAAAGGGAAGCAGTGGCAAAAAATTAGGGCCAAAGCCTTCGCTCCAAAGAAAGTTTCCCAAGCTGAATTAAAGGCTGAAAAAAGGAGGCATGTTGCACTCGAGAGGCAGTTTGCTAAAACTCTGGACCAAATGAGGAGACATTTGCAGCAGGCTTCCCTTCCAATGGAAGCACAGGTTGGCCAAATTGTGGGGCCCAGGGAAGAGGGAGTCCACTCTTCTTCCTTCTCCTATACCCAAACCTGGTCTCCTATGGTAACAGAGGAGGAAGGGAGTCCCCAAGACTTAGCAAATCAGAACCCCATTTTCTTCAGGCCCCTACAATTCCACCTCCCAACCAGATCACTCAGGGTAGCATTAGACATAGGTCCGAAGCTACTTTCACCTCCACTGCTGCTGGCCTACGTCCTGGAAAAGCCCACTCAGGCAGTGGTTCCTCTGACATTTCCCTAGTAGTCTCTTCTGCCATTCAATGAGAATTAGCACAGGGATCCCAACAGCTCTTTCGCCCTCTCCGGGGTGAACAATATTGGTTCCCCAATCTCTCTTTAAATGCCCCTCCTAGACATAGGGAATACCCTAGACCTCAGGAGGTTGGTAGGCCCTCTACTCAATCTGATTGGAGGGATTATGGGGATTACTCACTCCCCTCAGAGCATTGCCACTCCTCCAGGTCAGAGAAGGAAGAGGGTGAGATCAGAGATCCATATATGTCTGAGGCAGAAAGTTTCCTGCAGGACCAGCCCCTCCCCAATGGAGGTCTTTAAGCCAGCCTTATGTAAACCCCTATTACAGAAGGCCCAGTTGACCCCAGAAAAGGTGGCACCTGAACCCCAGGGTGATCTTTCAACCCAAGGGGATATTCTTTTCTCTAAACCTGTGGTCCACACAGAGGTTCTTCCTTCTCCTCTGTTATTTTTGGACCTTGTTAAAGAACAGTGTGCCATCCCTGCTCCTGGGCCTAGACCTTCATCACATGATCGGTGTTTCTACAATGTAGGACCAGTCTTGGCCTTTATCCTTGCGGTTCCTTCAGTGGATGCTCCAGTAGTGGCCTCCTTCTCCTCTGGCAGCCCCATCAAACCAGAGGATGTGCTCAAGACTGAGGTCAAAAGATCAGAGCAAATGCTCAAATGTAACCATCAGGCCTTGGCTTGGGCTGTCTGAGCATCGACAGTAGCGTCATTTTTTACCAGAGCCTCACTCCACTGGCTGCATCAGTTACAGGAGCGCCTTCCGCCATCTGATTTTAGATCTCACCAAGATCTAAACAAAATTATTGCAGCGGCTGAATTTAATGGCGGATGCCACTCTGAATTCAGCAAAATTCACCTCCAGAGCCACCTTAATCACAGCTAGACAACTACTTTGGCTCTGGAACTGGCAATCTGAATCATGCTGTAAGTGGAAGCTGGCATCATCTCCTTATGCGGGTGACAAACTCTTCAGTGAGGTCCTGGATCCATATTTGATCGAGACCAAGGATAAGAGGACGGTCCTCTCCTCGACAGGTAAGAAGGTGGATTACCACCCAACCCCTTCCATCTGTGATCTTTCCAGGCTGAACCCTCCCCTCACTTCTCCCATCATCAGAGTGCTTCCCTCAACACCAGGAGCAGAGCCCTGAGGCGAATAACCAACCACAGCACCAATATATGGGTAGATGACCCTTTCAAGGAGGAGGGGGCTGTGCCTTCCGGCGCTCCAAGTAAATGCCTGTTCCCCCCTCCCATCGGAGGTTGTCTGGCCTTTATCACTAGATCGTATGCCTGGGTCGTCAATCCAATCAGATTGAGTCTGCAACTAGAATTCCTTTCATCTCCTCCAGAGCATTTTGTGACTTGCCCCGTAATGCGGGAGAGTGCCAAAAGGGCCCTAGTGGAATCGGCCATCCAACATCTTGTCTATATTAGGGCCATTCAACCAGTTCCTGTGCACCAGCAAGATTGAGGGTTTTATTCCAGGCTTTTTGTGGTTGCAAAGGCATCTGTGGGATGGCGTGCCATCCTAGATCTGAAGATTTTAAACAGGTTCATCCCATACAGGTGGTTCAAAATGCAGACCTTGCATTCTATCCTAGAGAGCATTCGGGAGGGCAACCTCGTCTCTTCCATAGACCTTACAGAGGCTTACCTCCACATTCCTATCTGGCATCATCACCGCCAGTTTCTTCATTTTTCCTATCAGTACAGGCATTTCCACTACCGGGCCTTTCCTTTTCGGCTGTCGTCGGCTCCCAGTTTTCACCAAAGTACTGGTGGCATTGGTAGCTACCCTTTGGGCAGTTCCTGTCACTACAGTGTTACCTGGACAACATCTTAATCCAGGCCACATCACATCAATCTGCCCTACAATCTCCCGTTGGCTCATCTTTCCAAACTGCTGGAAAAGATGATTTCTTGCATCAGTATTGTCCCATGGACAAGACTGTACTCACTAACTCTTAAGTGGTTCCTGCTCCCCTTTCAACAAGCAGGCACCAGCAACTCTTACTCCAGGGTGCAGATTCTCCCACAGGTTCTGCGCTTGTTCCATTGGTGGCAGTCTCCAGTGCTTTGGAGGTGGCATCCATTCAAAGAACTGGACAGATTGCTGATCACAACAGATGCCAGCGTCTAGGGCTGGGGGGGGCCATGCTGGACAGCGAGATGGCTCAGGCACGTTGGTCATTGTCAGAGGGGTCTTGTCCGATAAATTAGTTGGAACTCAGGGCTATCTTTCTGGTCCTCAAACACTTCCATTCACGGGTGACAGGGGGCCATGGACTGATGATGATGGACAATGTGGCCCCAAAGGCAAATGTCAACAGACGGGGGGGAACTAAGTCCAGAACCTTGATGAGGGAAGCTGAACGCCTAGGGCGTTGGGCAGAGAGAAACTTTCTGTCCATCAGGGCAGATCACATATCCGGGGTCAACAACTTTCAGGCTGACTAGCTAAGTCAGAATGTGGTTGACCATGTGGAGTGGAGCCTCCACCCTTCTCTGTTCAGAGAGCTATCCATCAGGTTTGACACTCCCTCTGTAGACCTGTTTGCATCTCCCCTGAATGGTCAGGTAAGCAGATACTTCACCAGATTCTAGACTCAGGGAGTGGAGGGGGCCAAGGCGCTTTGGAGCAGATGGCCCCCAGGTCTCTATGCCTTTCCCCCTCTTCCGATCATTCCGGCGGTCATTCGGAAGATGTTGGATGAGAAGGCGGAGCTGATTCTCCTGGCACCTCATTGGCTCAGGAGACCCTGGTTTGTGGATCTGTTGAACCTATCGGTTGCCCACCATTGGAGAATCCCAGACCACAGGATCTCACTTCTCCAGGGAACCCTGGTTTATCCAGAGTCACAAGGGTTCCACCTAACTGTGTGGTGCTTGAGTGGCAACACCTGGGAGATTGAACATTCCAGATCGAGTCATCCTCACTATTCAGGCCTCACGTAAACTTTCCACGACATGCATTAACGATGCCACATGGAAGGTTTTCTGCCAGTGGTGCCAGAAGACGTACCACGTTCCCACCACAGCATCCAAAGCTGATATTCTAATGTTCCTTCAGGACGGATTGGATAAGGGGTTTTCACACAATATTCGCCGCCGCCAGGTGGCGGCCCTATTGACTGTAATCCACTGGGATCATTTTTCATCCCTGTCACATCACCCTTCTGTGCACAGGTTTCTGATAGAAGCTGTTAATATCCTCCCACCAGGGATCCACAGATATCTCTCATGGGAGTTACCCAAGGTGTTGCAGGCATTAACAGAATCACCTTTTGAGCCCCTCAGATCAGTTTCACTTCAGTTCCTAACTTATAAGGTAGTTTTTCTGGTCACCATTAGTTCGGCTAGGAGGGTGTCTGAGCTTGCAGCTCTATCAATCAGGGAGGATCTCTGTTCCTTCCATGACAACAGGGTGGTCCTGCATTTGGACCCCACCTTTGTCCCTAAAGTTAATACCTGGTTTCATAGGGCCCAAGAAATCGTGTTATCAGATTTCAGCCCTAATCCTACCCATCATCTAGAACACAACTGGCATAAGCTAGACATTAAGAGGGCTTTACATATTTACATCAAAAGTACGTCCACATTCTGGAAAACCAAGGCCTTATTTTTCTTTCTCCCATAATTCAATGGGTTGCAAGGCCTCCCCTCCCACCTTAAGCAGGTGGATTAGATCCTGTATTGCCAAAGCCTATATCACTTTGTCCATTCCGGTGCCAGCTAGACTCACGGTGCATTCCACCAGGAGTGCTGCTACTTCAGCTGCTTGGGCTACTCAAGCTTCACTGGAGGAAATATGTACAGCGGCTACCTGGGCATCTCCGTCTCCCTTCATTAGACATTACTGAATTGATTCCTTTGCTTCGGCGGATGCAGCTTTCGGAAGAAGGATGCTTCAAAGAGTTGTCCCTCAGATGAAATAAATACCTGGACATGGGCTCTCCTGTGGACATGTTGGCTTTGGTATGTCTCATCCTGGACTCTTGAAGCAGGGTATAGGAGAATGGGCGTTGGTATAATTACCTGAGAACACCCTTTCTATCTACGCTGCAAGAGAGTCTAGCCCCACCCTTATTATGTCTGGTACTGTTGGGTGCGGGTTTTTTTTCTAACAATGTTGTTCCTTGCTTCCTTAGACACTCAGAGTCTGTTAAGTATCTTCACCAAAGCTGGGGGACCTGGCTAGAGGCTGGCCTTTTATATGGCAGACTCAGCTTGATGACGTAATAGGGAGGAGTCTAACCCATCCTGGACTTTCTTGCAGCATAGATAGAAAAGGGTGTTCTCAGGTAATTATACCAATGCCCATTCTTTCCCTTTATATTTTAGAGGATTATCTCTCGCCCTCTGTAAGATCTCTGCGTTTGTTGCCTTTTTGGTAAATCTGACATGGACCTCTCTAGGAAGTCTATTTTTCATAGCATATCTAGTGTGCACCCTAAATATTTCATCTATCTCAGCTTGGATTTTTTTCTTTTTTTTTGAAAAAAATTTTTTTTTAAAGACAAACATAAACAAACACAACATAAAAACATCAAGCCATCTTCCACGTATGTACATACAGTGTGTCGGTTGGTTTACAAATTATTTTGTGCATCCACTTCATAGTCAATCGCTTACAATTACTTGTATATGTTTTCATATTATCTATCAAATATTCCTAAATACATTGATATCGTTATTAATCAATCATTTGACTATACTATTATTCATTCATGTTTTGCAAAACAATCCATATTTTAATTGGTTTATTTTATGACAATTCATATTATCATCCCAAATCTATTCTATAATTATATTATGATTATGATAAAAATAATACATCTTTATATATTCTTTATATTCTAAAAATCTACATATTTCATTACCATGTTTTATTGTCTAACCATTGATAAAATAAATCCCAAATCTTATAAAATTGTTTATCTTCTTGTTCTCTGATTTCGCATGTCAATTTACTCATTTCAGCCCATTTCATTATTTTCTTAATAACTTCCTCCTGCGTTGGTATTTTCTCATTTTTCCAGTTTTTAGCAAATACAATCCTAGTCGCTGTTACAATCAAATATTTCAATTCCTTACTGTATATTTTGGGTAAAATTCCCAATAAAAATATCTCTGGTTTCAAGTCTATATGTTTTTTTGTCATTTTTTTCCAACCATGTGTGGATTTTAGTCCAATATCTTTTAGCATCCATGCACGTCCACCACAGATGGTAATATGAGCCAGGTATCTGATGACATTTCCAACATTTTTCAGATTTGTTCTTGAACATTCTTGCTATTCTTGTTGGGGGAAGATGCCACTTGTAAAACATCTTATACAAATTTTCTTTATATGCTGTTACATTGACATTTTATAATTTTGAGACCACAATTTTTGTTATTTCTCTAAATCAATCCCATATCCAAAATTTTTCCCCCAAGCAATCACTGTTTCTTTGACTTGTTCTTCTTCTAGTTTAATTTCTAATAAATATCCATACAATTTTTAATCACCTTTTCATCAGTACCTGTCAATATTTTATCTAAATCAGTCAATTTATCATAGAAACCTTCTGTTTTAAAATCTTTATCATATCTAGAATATATTTGTGCATATGAAAACCAACTCATCTTTATACCTTGTTCCTCTAATTTTTGCATAGATTTAAGTTCACCCTTTTCATTCAATATTTCACCATATTTAACTGTTCATTCCTTTTTATATATTACAGGATAAGAAAATGCTTCAATAATCGATAGCCAGACTGGAATTTTCAAATAACATTGCCTTTTAGTCTTCTCCCAGTTTAACCACAGAGCCTCCCGTATATAATGTCTTCTAAAACACTTTTAAAGTGTTTTAGTTCCTTTGTACCATAGGAAGGCATGCCAACCCAACAACAGATCATGTCCTTCTAATGTCAACAATCTAGTATTTCTTAATGATATCCATTCCTTAACCCACATCAGATTTGCAGCTTGGTAGTACAACTCCCAATTTAGCAAACCAAATCATCCTCTTATTCTAGCTTCTTGCAAGAGTTTTAGTTTTATTCTCGCTTTCTTACCCTGCCATATATATTTCAACACATTTTTTTTAGATCTTCAAAGTAATCTTTTCCAAGCCTAATTGGAATTGTTTGAAACAAATATAAAATTCTGGATAATATATTCATCTTGATCGTTGATATTCTCCCTATTAATGATAGTTGTAAGTTTTCCCATTTCACCAAATCTATCGCTATCTGTTGCTTGAGTTTAATGTAATTATTCTCTTTAAGTGTGCTATATCTTGCTGTCAAATGTATCCCCAAATACTTGATCTTATTTTTGACCTGAATTTTCAAAATATCCACCAGTTCTTCCTTTTGTCTTAATAACATATTCTTTGTCAAAATCTTTGTTTTATCTTTATTTATTTTCAAATCAGCTACCATTCCATATACCTCTATCTTTTCTATCAGTTTTAATGCTGTTTCTAATGGATCTTCTAAAATGAAAACCAGATCATCCGCAAATGCTTGCAATTTAAATCCTTCCTTTTAAAGTTTCATCCCTTTTATATCCTTTTCTTCTCTAATGTTTCTATTTAGCACTTCCAAAGTTAACACAAACAACAGAGGTGACAATTGGCAGCCTTGTCTTGTTCCTTTTCTTATGTCAATAGAATCCGTCAATTCTCCCTCTATCATTACCTTTGTCGTTTGCTTATGATATATAGTTTCTATTGCATGGATGAATTTTTTTATCAAAGCCCATCTGCTCCAGCTGTAATAACATAAATCACCAAATTCACATTGTCAAAGGCCTTCTGTGCATCTAAAAATATCAAAGCCATTTGTTTTTCAGGATGTGCCTCATAATATTCCAAATGTCCAAAATTATTCTCATATTGTTTTTGGTTTGTCTCTTTGGCAGGAATCCATTTTGATCGGGGGGAATAAAGTTATTTAAGATTTTTTTGAGTCTTTCTGCCAGTATTGAAGCAAAAAATTTGTAATCTGAGTTTAGTAGGGAAATAGGTCTATAGTTCTTGATTTGTAGTGGGTCGGTGTCCTCCTTTGGGACAAGTGTAATAAAAGCTTCTGACCATGATTTGGGTATCCTCTTCTTTGACATGATTTCATCCATAACTTCTAACAATGGGAGATTCAACAATTCTTGTAATGTCTTGTAAAATTCTGCTGGAAGTCCATCTGGACCTGGTGCCTTTCCATTATTTTGCTTCTTAAGTGCTTCAGTTAACTCCATCATCGTTATATTGCTTTCTAACATTATTTCAATCTCTTTAGGTATCTGCGGTAGGTTAGCATTCTGTAAGTACTGTTTAACTCTTTCATCATCAATATTCTCTTGTGTGTATAGTTCCCATAATAATCTGATATGATTTTCTTCTTCTCTTTACTTCCATAACAAGCTTGGCCTTGATCATCTATTAATTGCAATATTTTCCTTGATTCTTTCTCCTTTCTCAGTTTATATGCTAACCATCTACCTGGTTTATTTGCATTTTCAAAATAGTTCTGCTTCGCACCTCTGATTTTCTGTGCTAATTCTTCTTTTTCCATTAATCCCATTTTATGTTTAATTGTATCCATTTTTAACTTAATGTCCTTATTCTGTGGCATTTTCTGTAACTCTTTTTCAAGTCCTTTAGACTCATCCTGTAATGTCTTTTCATAATATTTCTTTTCCTTGTATAGTCTATTATCAAGCCTCTGGCATATGCCTTCATTGTATCCCATACATTCTGCATTGATGTGTCTTCTTTTTTATTTTCTTTAAAGAAAAAAGCCAGTTTTTCTCCATTCTCTGTGTAAAGTCTTTTTCTTTTAGTATAGTGTTATTTAACATCCATCTAGATCTTCTTTGTCCTTTCCATTTAATTGTCCTTGGGTTATGATCTGCCCAGGTACCTGTTTCAATATCTATTTCTTGGAGATTAGCAATCAATTCTGTTGACATCCATATGGTATCTATTCTGGACCATGATAAATGTCTGTTTGAATAGAAGGTATATTGTTTGGTCTTAGTGTTTCTTTCTCCCCATGCATCTTTTAAATTGATTTCATCTATCATTTAAAAAAAAGATCTAGGTAAAGTCTTTCTGCTTTGCTTTGTTGTTTTCTGTGTTGTATAGTCCAATTTATTGTCTGCTCTTCCATTGAAGTCTCCCATCATAACAATATTAACATAATCCAGTTCAATTATTTTCATATGTAATTTTCTATAAAATTCTTCTTGATTTTCATTCAGGGCATAGATTGCTATCAGGAGTGTTTTCATATTGTTATCCATTATTTCCACCATTAAGAGTCTTCCATCATCATCCGTATGGATCAATCTCGCTGGAATAATATCTTTGATGTATAAAACCACTCCTCTTTTCTTGCATTGTGTCAAAGAAGTAAATATTTTCCCTAGCTTTGGCTGTATCAACAGTTGTTCATATTGCTTTTTAATATGTACTTCTTGTAGCAGATTATATCAAATTTTAACTTCTCTAATTTATGGAAAGTTTTCCTTCTTTTAACAGCTGAATTAAGTCCATTTATATTAATTGTAATCAATTTTTTATCTTCCATGGTTATACTTTATAAGTAGGTTTTGCAGCTCTAGTACATCTTGGTTCTTGTTGTTCTCTAGCTTCCACCTTTCCGCCTACTGCACCTTCTTCTTTTTCAATTGCTGCTTGACAGTCCTCTTGGAATTCAATTAATGACATTTCTTTTTCTGTCTCCTCCTCTTTCCCTCCGAAGTATTCTGTATAAAATAATTCTGCTTTCTCTTTTTTTTTTAATAAATAAATTTTATTAATTATACAATTAAAACAAATCAACTACAAAAACACAAATGAAAGAAAAGAAAAGAAAAGAAAAGAAAAGAAAAGGAGAAGAAAATAGAAAGAAAAAATAGAAAGCAATTAAAAACATTCTCATCTTCAACAGTTTGTAAGATCTCTTTTTTTTAAATAACCCTTAATTTATGCCATATACACACACCTAATCTTTACATATATCTGTATGTCGCTGCTTATCCTATCCTCTTTTACCTTATAATGTAAAATCTATCTTTGGTCAATCCATTTGTACCAGCAGTTCCAGCTATTGTAGTATATTGAGGTGTCTTTATTTTTTAGTGCCAGAATTAGTTTGTCCATTTCTGCACAACTTGAGATTTTTTGAATGATCATTTCCTCTGATGGAACCTGAAGCTGCTTCCAACATTGGGCAAATGCTAATCTGGCCGCTGTCAAAATGTGTATTATTATGTATTTCACTTTTTTTGATAGTTGTTTGTCAAAGATCCCTAACAAAAAGGACTCTGGTTTATATTCGATCTGCTCTTTTGTCATTTCTTCCAGCCAAATTTTAATTTTCTGCCAATATTTTTTTTGAAAACAATTTTATTGATTTTTTAAAAACAAACAAAACAAATGAAACATAAAAACATCAGCTCTCTTCCATACATATATACAAACAGTGTGTCGATTGGTTCACCAGTTTTGTGCATTCATTTCGTAGTCTCAATTACAGTTACATTACATAATAACTCATATTATCAATTCAAATTTATATATCCTAGTATCACTCTTAGAAAATCATTTGACTATAATTTTATTCATTCATACTTTATGAGATAACTATAATTTAGGTAGTTTATTCTATAACAAATCATATAATCATACCAGATCTATCCTAAAAGCACTTTATAGATATGATGTCAAGTAACAAAGAAAAAGAAAAAGCAAAGATATTCCTTGTTATCTAAATATTCTATTATTATATTTTATCATCCAACCATTGATAGAAAAGGTCCCAAATTTTATAGAATTGTTTATCCTCTTGCTCTCTAATTTCAGTTGTCAATCTACTCATCTCAGCACATTCCAATATTTTCTTGATAATTTCTTCCTGCAATGGTACTTTCTCATTTTTCCAATTTTTAGCAAATACAATCCTAGCTGCTGTTAATACATTTACAATCAGATATTTCAAATCTTTACTATATGTATCTGGTAAGATTCCCAATAAAAAAACCTCCAGTTTCAAATCTGTGTGTTTCTTTGTCATTTTTTCCAACCACATGCGGATTTTAGTTCAATATTTTCTAGCTTCCTCACAAGTCCACCACATATGGTAATATGAGCCACGTATCTGATGATATTTCCAGCATTTTTCAGATTTATTCTTGAACATTCTTGCTATCCTTGTCGGGGGAAAGTGCCACCTGTAAAACATCTTATACAAATTTTCTTTATAAGCTGTTGACATTGTCATTTTATAATTTTGCGACCATAGTTTTTACCATTTCTCTAAATCAATCCCATATCCAAAATTCTTCCCCCAAACAATCATGAACAAGTTTCTTTAACTTGTTCTTCCTCTAGTTTAATTCCCAGTAAATAACCATATAATTTTTTAATCACCTTTTCATCAGTACCTGTCAAAATCTTATCTAGATCAGTCTGTTTATCAAAAAATCCCTCTGTTTTAGAATCTTCATCATACCTTGAGTGTATTTGCGCATATGAAAACCAATTCATCTTTATACCTTGTTTCTCTAGATTCTGTATCGATTTAAGTTCACCCTTTTCATCCAATAGTTCCCCATATCTAACTGTTTGTTCCTACTTATAAATTATAGGATAGGAAAATGCTTCAATAGTTGATAACCAAACTGGAATTTTCAAATAACATTGTCTTTTTATCTTCTCCCAGTTTAACCACAAAGACTCCCGTATATAATGTCTTCTAAAGTAACCCTGTGTTTTAGTTCCCTTATACCATAAGAAAGCATGCCAACCCAACAGCAAATCATGACCTTCTAGTGTCAACAATCTAATCTTTCTTAATGTTATCCATTCCTTGATCCACATCAAATTTGCAGCTTGGTAATACAACTCCCAATTAGGCAGACCAAAACCTCCTCTAATTCTAGCATCTTGCAAAAGCTTTAGCTTTATTCTCGCTTTCTTACCTTGCCATATATATTTCAGCACAATTTTATTTAAGTCTTCAAAATAGTCTTTTCCGAGACTAATTGGTATTGTTTGAAACAAATATAAGATTCTGGGTAAAATATTCATCTTGATTGTTGAAATTCTCCCTATTAATGACAATTGTAAGTTTTCCATTTCTTCATATCTAAGGCTATCTGTTGTTTAAATTTAATATAATTATTCTCTTTTAATGTACTTCATCTTGATGTCAAGTATATCCCCAAATACTTGACCTTGTTTGTGACTTGGATTTTCATCAGGTCTGCCAGTTCTTCTCTTTGTCTTAGTAGCATGTTCTTTGTCAAGATCTTTGTTTTATCTTTATTTATTTTCAGACCAGCCACCTCGCCATATGTCTCTATCTTTGGAGCTGTTTCTAAGGGGTCTTCCATAATAAAGGCTAAGTCATCCGCAAAGGCTTGCAATTTGAGTTCTTCCTTTTTGATTTTCATTCCTTTTATGCTTTTATCATCTCTAATATTTCTATTCAGCACTTCCAAGGTCAATACAAATAGCAAAGGAGATAGGGGACATCCTTGTCTTGTGCCTTTTCTTATATTAATAAAGTCTGTAAGTTCTCCCTCCATCATTACCTTTGCCGTTTGCTTATGATATATGGCTTCTATTGCTTGGATAAATTTTCTGGCAAAACCCATCTGTTCCAGTAGTAGTAACATAAATCTCCAGTTCACATTATCAAATGCCTTTTGAGCATCTAGGAATATCAAAGCCATTTGCTTTTCAGGATGTGCCTCATAGTATTCCAAAGTATCCAGGATTACTCTCATATTGTCTCTAATTTGTCTCTTTGGCAGAAATCCATTTTGGTCTGGATGAATGAAATTATTTAAATATTTTTTAAGTCTTTCTGCTAAAATTGAAGCAAAGATTTTATAGTCTGCATTTAATAAAGAAATAGGTCTATAGTTCTTAATTTTCAGTGGATCAGCCTCTTCTTTTGGAATAAGTGTAATATAAGCCTCTGACCATGTTTTAGGTATCATCTTCTTTGACATAGCTTCATTCATGACTTTTAACAATGGAATGCTCAATGATTCTTGTAGTGTTTTATAGAATTCTGCCGGAAGCCCATCTGGACCTGGTGCTTTCCCATTATTTTGTTTCTTTTTTTAAAAAAAAAATTTTTTTATTGTTTTTTGACATACAAACAAACAGACAAAACATAAAAACATCAGCTCCCCCATATTTATATACAAACAGTGAGTCGGTTGGTTCATCAGTTTTGTGCACTCATCTCATAGTCACAATTACAATTACCTTGTATAATAACTCTTATTGTCAATACAAACTTATAAATCATAATATCACTATTAAAAAAAGAAGTTTGACTAGACTTTTGTTCGATCATGCCGTTGTGAGATAACTATATTTTAAGTAATTTATTCTAAAACAAATCATATAATCGTGCCAATTCTATCCTAAATAAGAGAGAGAGAAAAAAAAGAAACAGAAAACTATTATATAAATATAATATCCAGTACCAAAAAAGAGAAAAGAAAAATAAAATCAATATTATTCCTTATTATCTAACATTTCTATTTTTGTATTTCATCATTCAACCATTGATAGAAAAGATCCCAAACTATATAAAATTGTTTATCTTCTTGCTCTCTGATTTCAAAAGTCAATCTACTCATCTCAGCACATTCCAATATTTTCTTTATGACTTCTTCCTGCAATGGAATTTTCTCATTTTTCCAATTTTTTGCAAATACAATCCTAGCCGCAGTCAATACATTTACAATCAAATATTTCAGCTCTTTACTATAAGCATCTGGTAAAATTCCCAGTAAAAAAAGCTCCGGTTTCAAGTCTATATGCTTCTTTGTCATTTTTTCCAACCACATGTGGATTTTAGTCCAATATTTTCTAGCATCCTCACAAGTCCACCACATATGGTAATATGAACCAGGTTTCTGATGACATTTCCAGCATTTTTCGGATTTGTTCTTGAACATTCTTGCTATCCTCGTCGGGGGAAAATGCCACCTGTAAAACATCTTATACAAATTTTCTTTAAAGGCTGTAGACATTGTCATTTTATAATTTTGCAACCATAATTTCTGCCATTTCTCTAAGTCAATCCCATATCCAAAATTCCTCCCCCAAGCAATCATAGTTTCTTTAACTTGTTCTTCCTCCAACTTAATTTCCAATAAGTAACCATATAATTTTTTAATCACCTTTTCATCAGTACCCATCAAAATCTTATCTAAATCAGTTTGTTTATCATAAAATCCCTCTGCTTTGGAATCCTCATAATACTTTGAATGTATTTGCAAATATGAAAACCAATTCATCTGTATACCTTATTCCTCTAATTTTTGCATCGATTTAAGTTCACCCTTTTCATCTAGTAATTCCCCATAGTTAACTGTTTTTTCGTTTTTATAAATTATAGGGTAAGAAAACGCTTCTATCGTCGATAACCAAACTGGAATTTTCAAATAACATTGTTTTCTTGTCTTCTCCCAATTTAACCACAGAGACTCCCGTATATAATGTCTTCTAAAATACCATAAAAAAGCATGCCAACCCAACAACAAATCATGACCTTCTAATGTCAACAATCTAGTTTTCCTTAATGTTATCCATTCTTTAACCCACATCAAATTTGCAGCTTGGTAGTACAACTCCCAATTAGGCAGGCCAAACCCTCCTCTAAATCTAGCATCCTGTAAAAGCTTTAACTTTATCCTTGCTTTCTTGCCTTGCCATATATACTTCAAAACAATTTTATTTAAATCCTCAAAGTATTCTTTTCCAAGCCTAATTGGCATTGTTTGAAACAAAAATAAAATTCTGGGTAGAATGTTCATCTTAATTGTTGAAATCCTTCCTATTAATGACAATTGTAGGTTTTCCCATTTTTTCAAGTCTTGGGCTATCTGTTGTTTAAGTTTAATATAATTGTTCTCCTTTAATGTACTACATCTTGGCGTCAAATATATCCCCAAATACTTAACCTTATTTGTAACTTGAATTTTTAACA
>NW_020770108.1:0-22273 GCF_900518735.1 Pseudonaja textilis
TTTTATTACTTTCTATATAATCATGAAGTACATAATGGATATATCTTTTCCAGCAAATTAGTTAACTGATTCACTTATGTCAGTAAATCTAAGGCACTCAATAAATACAATAACTAAAAGAAAATGTAATAAATGAAAAGAAGTTTTTGCAATTTTATACCTCTTAAGCGAGTTGCATAAAAAACACTTCAGAAGACTACTGAGGAAACCTTAAGTTACTCTTAATGAAACTTAAGTGACAAAAAGACTGAGAGTTTTTACGAATAAAGCGGATTTACACAACGTACAAGATTCCAATTTTAGCTTTTCGTTAAAGGAAAGCAAATGGGGCAACTTTGCCCCAAACGCTGATGTATCTCCAACAATACACCAGCAGTCGAACATCTGAACACAACTCAAACCAGATATTTCAGTCTTGAAAATCCATATAAGGCTGAGGGACGTTTTATTTTACGCGTGCCACCCCTGTATTTGACACGAACTCTGCTTATATCTACGTGGAGGAGAGGGTTGTTTTGACTTGTCCCCGGCATTTGAAGAACGCCCGCTCCGGTTACATCGCTCCCTCCGCGAACTGACTGACTGATTGCCAGCCTGTCCGGACATAAAAGGCAGCAGCCACCTCCGAGTAGAAAAACAAGGCAGAGCAAGCGACACCCTCCCCATCTCTTGCGCAGGAGCCTACCGGGCTCAGCAAGAGAGAAAAGAAGGACGACCATTGCCCACCCACCTCGCGGCCGGTGAGGCAGAGAGACTCAACACGAGTCAACCTTCTTTGGTGAACAGGAAGGACACCCGACGCCGGCCAGAGGCCACGCTTCTACCTCCCAACAGAGCCAATCCTGAAGCACACCAAGAACACCCGGCATTTACCTTAACCAGCCTCTTCGCCCGGGAGGCGCGTTTACGTCTTTTTTTTTTTTACGCCTGCCGTAAATAAGGCCGTCTGCGTGGTTGCTTAGGAAGGGCGCGCGACTGGAACAGGCAACTAACGGAGCAGGGGGCGTGCGTGGGACACCCGGGGATTGGTGTTTTGATGCGCATGGGCAAAGAGGCGGCAACCACATGCGGGGTTGGGAGGGAGGAGGGAGGGAGGGTGGTTGGAAGGGCGGGAGCTCTGATTGCTTCTGTCGTTTTCCGTCCCCTTCGCATAGGCCCGCCCTCGGAGGGTGGGGGCAGCGGCTAGAGAGCGGGAGGTAGTTAAATAACTGGAATAAGGATCGAATATCAGGAAGCCCTTAGCCCGCACAGACGACGAGGGCGCCACCCTGCAAAGGAGATCGCTGCTTTATCTGCCGCTCGGGCCGGACGGTGGAGGAGGCTGCCGGCGCGCTGCTGGTGGCGGAGGTTTATTTATTTATTTTATGTATTTATTTGATTTGTCAATTGTTTACAAGATAATAAGTATAAGTGTATACATAGATATGAATACATGAAATGGGTACAGATAAGAAAAATAAAAGAAAAATAAAAGAAACAATAGGACAGGGACGGTAGGCACGTTGGTAGCGCTTATGCACGTGATAGCCAGCTTTTTAAAGTCTAGCCCTTAGGATATATCCGCGCTGAGGGCAAAGCCCTAAAATGAAAGCTCAAGAAAAGTCATCACGGCAGCTGTTGCTTTATCTATTCTGTATTTTTCAAACCATCAGGAGAAGAGAGAGAATACGTTCGTTACGGCGGTGCCCGAGAGAGGAGAGCAGAGCAGAACAGAGCTTTCCTTAGGAAAATAGCTTCCTCCTCCAGCCTCTTCCCAATCTGGGAAGACCACTTGGCTGAAGCAGAGACCCTCCGATTCTGGTGTTGCTAGTGTTAATAAATTGGCTTTGTTAGCTATTTTGTCCCTCTTTCCTATTTTCTCTGGTTTAAAAGAGGGGGAAACAAAGTATGGGCAATGGTTACTTCTCCATACCACAGTATAGAGAATAAAGAGTTTAAAACTTTTATTGATAGTGCAGTTTAAAGATGCAAGTTGTTTGCTGTGCTTAGTTCCTCGTCCAATTGATTAGAATTCTTTATTGGGCAAGTGTGAATTGGACACACACGGAATTTGTCTTGGTGCAAATGCTCTCAGTATACATAAAATAAAATAAAAGATACATGAGTCAAGAATCATAAGGTACAACACTTAATAATAGCCGTAGGGTACAGTAAGCAATCAAATCATACAAGGAAACAGTCAATATAAATCGTATGGGTACCAGTGAGAAAGTTACAGTCATACAGTCACAAGTGGGAAGGGATGGTTGATAAGGAGTGATGAGAAGATTAATAGTAATAGTGCAGACTTTGTAAATAGTTGGACAGTGTTGAGGGAATTATTTGTTTAGCAGAGTGGTAGCATTTAGGAAAAAACTATTCTTGTATCTAGTTGTTCTGGTGTGCAGTACTCTGTAGCGTCATTTTGAGGAAAGGAGTTGAAACAGTTTATGTCCGGGATGTGAGGGGTCTGTAAATATTTTCACAACTCTTTTTGACTTGTGCAGTGTACAGATCCTTGACTGAAGGCAGGTTGGTAGTAATTGGGGTTTTATTTTCAAATTATATACAAGTTTTGACTTTGGAATTGCATTACAGGGAGAAAGAGATTTGATGGATAAAAGATTGATCGATAACTGGCTAAAATTTGTCTCGGGACAGAGTAAATGTTTCATTAGAAAGGATCAATTGAGTTTCAAAATGGGCTGCAGAAAATATTGATTGCATGAGGTTTACCATACTTTGACTAGGTATGAAATTTCATCCATACAAGTCATAATGGATCAGACAGTAGCCATTTACCAAGGAACAATATGTAATAAATATCAGTTAGAAGTCAACTTGAACACCACTGGCATTGACAAAATCAACACCAGTCAATTGCAAAAGGCATCTTTATTTGGAATAGCTTTCATCCTATGACAGTATCTTTTAACACTATCAAACATTATCTGCCTATCCCAAGTCCTTGTGAAAGATTCAATGGGAGGACAAAAATGTGAAATCTAGTCTAAACATCTGGCTGACTGTGTGACAAACCATAATATTAAAAAACTATCACTTTGCAGGACATTTGGAAATGAATCAGCATCTCATTCAGCTCTTGCAGTGCTGGTCTTATGCGACATATCAGATTATTTCCTTTAGATGTATGTTGCATTACCTCCTGTCTTTAAAGGCAGTCCTGTGGAGTTGGGATGGAAATTGATAGAGGCATGAATGTGGCTGTTTGTACTTTCTATTACAAATATATATAATTGCATATATTGAAGGCCAAATTGTACAGCATTGGGTTCCACTTATTTTTAGACTAAAAGGTAAAGGTTATCAACATTTTGATTTGATTTTTCATTCCCCCACTTCCTATTCTTAAAAACATTCATACACACTCCAGATAGTTTGTTCACTTTATCATGGTTTGAGCTACAGTTAGAACTTAAATAGGGAAGCTGAAAATACTGTTCCTAATGATGTCCTGATTCGATAATTCAATGAAAAGATTGGACTGGAAATATTTTCAAATACAGAGCAAAAGGATAGTATATGAATGAATCGGGAGAAATGGGATAATGTAGAAATGTTGTTATAAATAAATAAATTTATTTGCTTTCAAGGCAAGAACAAAAAAAGATTTATTTATTTATTTATTTATTTTAGTATTTGAAATGTGGTGGTATCAGCAAGGACTGAGTTTCTTGCCTTCTGCCCTGGTTATTTTAATATCTGCTGCTTGTGTGTTTCCATACATTATTGGAGTTCTCTTACACCATGTTGACCCTTTGCTACCCTATATCAGGTCAGTATACTTTCTATTTTTGCACTGCAATTTATTTTCTAATGTTACAACTATGAAACTTTACTTACTCTCCTGTTTGGGCTGAAAGAAAATGAGTGTCTCATAGTTATCTTTTGATTCTTCATGACCATTCTTTAGTCTCCTCAGTCACAAGCCCCAAACCATACAATATTCACTGTTGCATTTATTTTTTTTAAAAGGAATATTAAAGTTGGTATATTGAACTTTCATTTACTTTTGGAATTAGTGTATAAAACCTTTTCCTTTTCTTCCTTCTCTCTCCACCAGATCCAATTTTGCTGTAAATTTAAATTCTTATATATAAATCTTTTATATTTTCCAGATTCTTAAAGCCTCCAGCTCATGGGTGTCCAACCTTTTGGTTTGCCTAGATCACATATGGACCACCTATAAAATATTATATATAAAACATATAAATAACAAACTTCCATTATCTTTTTAAATATTGTTATTATGTCTTGTGAGGCCACGTTACTAGTTCAGGGCCACATGTGACCCATGGACCACAGGGTGGACATCCCTGCTCTAGCTAATTAGTAGAACTTTAGACAGCTCATTCTAAACACAGAAACTATGAAAATAATTTTTACTATTTTGAGATGTGGTGTAGTTTTGACGAACTAAGTATTCTCTTTTGCTGGTCCCTTGTAATAGACATGTAGTTGCTTTGAGTCAGGGAGACCAAAATGTAGTCTGAAACACTCAACGTCTTTAGTAGATCAATTTTTAGTTCTAAAGCAAGTCAGCTGAAGTTTATTGTACTTTATTATTAGGGAATTAGAGAATAAAGAGATTTGAGGATTTGCATGTACAATTGTACGGTATAATGTTAAGGTACAGTATATTCTTTCCCTTCCTCCTAGTTCAAGCTGCTGCTTCTGTTTTAAAGCAAGCCTTGGTTCTAAACCAGTTTGATATATTGCTCCTCATAAATTGGCATTTGCTTATGAATTTCAAGACTACAGTATCTATTATAAAGATATTTGATCTCTTATATATTATCTAGAAAGCAATAGCCTAGGCCTGGGTTATAGATGATATTTTGTAAGTATTGTATAATTGAAGCTGGAAATAGTATATCTCTGCAATGCTTTTCTTTCCAAAATAGCAGTGACTTTTAGCAGTGCAGTTCCTTGAGTTATTTGATTTATTAAAGTATAAATTCATTATTATTGATATTATCAATGTTTGATATCAATTACTACTTAGGGATTTTAGTGACATCCTTGGCTTTTGACGTTGGAAGATTATTTTACCTCAGTGTTCTTAAATGAAACTGAGAAGAAATATTAAGAATCAGATTTATGTCATATCAACAGTCTTGTCACTCTGAACTGACATATAAAACATGCGTAACTGCTTATGCTATGTAAATATTAGCCATTATTTACAAATATGTGTTTCCTGTTTCTAAATGTATATACTTTGATAAGTATAATTGTGCTTAGTTTACTGTATGACAAACTATTTCAATACAGTTCGGCTGGATCTATTTTAGCACCTGACAAGTTAGGGAAATTCCTTTCTGAATTTCTTTCTCTGCCCATTATGCACCTGTGTGCTGCACCCTCTTTTATCTGATCATTTTCTGGGAAGCATCTCTTCCCCCATCTTCTAAGGTCAGTCTCATATATTTTTTGAAAGGAGAGAAAAATAATTGGATATATTGCTAAGCTTAGCTGATTCTAAAAAATTTAGCAGGCTCAGATGTTGGAGTAGTTGGATAAAAAACCTCCAGGAGATCCCAGATATGCAGGCTAGATATGGAATTTTAAAATATATATCATGGAGGTAGGCAAACCACTATCCTGCAAGAATTTACGTAGTTATCAAAGAAATCTTTATCTTTACTCATACTATATTACTTATCATCAGTGTCAACATTAATAATGGGTGTTAGTTGTGTATTCCATAAGTTTTGTCATTCCAATTGCATTGCAGGATGCTCAGTATCATACGTTGCTTATCTTTCAGTGATTTAGGGACAACACCTCCAGAAAGATCCTTGTTTGGAATAACGTTTTGCTTTACTTCCATGTTCTGTAAGTACATAAAAATAATACTGAGCTTCTGAGATTGCTTAGATATGGGCTTTAATGAGACTACAGCAGGGGTGGGATTCAAATTTCTTAACACACAGTTCTGTGGGCGTGGCCTAATTTGTGGGTGTGGCTTGGTCATGTGACTGGATGGCTGTGGCTAGGTCATGTGACTGGGGTAGGCATGGCTAGATGGTCATGTGATGGGTGGGTGTGGCCAGGTGGCCATGCGACTGGCAAACCAAATATAAGAGGTTCTTGTTTAATGGCCAGATGCTTAACAAGTGTTCTGATTTACAACTGACCTCCACAGAGCTACTTGACCAGTTTTTGGTGTTTTGACAGCGATGCACACAGACACACACACGCACACACACTTATGACCAGTTATAATATCCCACACAGTCTTGTGACTAAGGTTTTCTGTTTTTTGTCAGTTTCCAAGGCTGTGGGTAGCCCTGGAGAGGGCAGGGCGACGCCCAGGGAGCTACGGGGAGGGCTGGGCGAGGTCTGGGGAGCTACGAGAAGGGCAAGGCGAAGCCTGGGCAGTTACGAGAAGGGCTGGGTGAGGCCTGGGGAGCTACGGGGAGCTTCAGGGAGGGCAAGGAGAGGCCCGGGTAGCTATGATGAAGGCAAGGAGAGGCCCAGGCAGCTAGGAGAAGCTATGGGGAGGGCAAGGTGAGGCACGGGCAGCTACGCGGAGCTATGGGGAGGGAAGGCGAGGCCCAGGCAGCTATGAGGGGAGCAAGGCGAGGCCTGAGCAACTACAAGGAGGGTAAGGCGAGGCCCAGGCAGCTATGAGGAGCTACGGGGAGGGCAAGGCGAGGCCTAGGCAGCTATGGGGAACTATGAGGAGGGTAAGGTGAGGGCCGGACAGCTATGAGCAGCTACGGGGAGGAAAAGGCGAGGCCCAGGTAGCTATGGGGAGCTATGAGGAGGGCAAGGTGAGGCCTGGGCAGATACAAGGAGGACTGAGTGAGGCCTGGGGAGCTATAGGGAGCTACGAGGAGGACTGGGTGAGCCCTGGGGAACTATGGGGAGTTATGAGGAAGGCAAGGTGAGGCCCAGACAGCTACGAGGAGGGCAAGGTAAGGCCTGGGCAGCTACGAGGAGGACAAGGCAAGGCCCAGGTAGCTATGAGAAGGTACAGGGAGGGCAAGGTGAGGCCCGGGCAGCTACGAGGAAAGCTGGGCGAGGCCTGGGGAGCTACAGGGAGTTACGAGGAAGGCAAGGCAATGCCCAGGCAGCTACAAGGAACTATGACGAGGGCAAGGCGAGGCCCAGGCAGCTATGAGGAGCTACGGGGAGTGCAAGGCAAGGCCTGGGCAACTACAAGGAGCTATGAGGAGAGCAAAGCGAGGTCTGGGCAGCTACGGGGAGAGCAAGGCGAGGCTCAGCCAGCTACAAGGACCTATGTGAAGGGCAAGGTGAGGCTCGGGCAGCTACGAGGAGGGCAAGGCTATGAGGAGGGTAAGGCAAGGCCCGGAAAGCTAGGAGGAGCAATGGTGAGGGCAAGGTGACGCCCGGACAGCTACGAGGAGGGCAAGGCGAGGCCCAGGCTGCTACAAGGAGGGCTGGGCGAGGGCTGTGGAGCTACAGGGAGGCCCGGGGAGGGCAGGGTGAGGCCCAAGAAGCTATGAGGAGGTCTGTGGAGAGCAGGGCAAGGTCCAGCGAGCTATGGAGAGGCCTGGGGAGGGCAGGGCGAGTCCTGGGCAGCTACAAGGAGGACTGGGCGAGACCCGGGGAGCTATGGGGAGGCCTGCAGAAGGCTGGGCAAGGCCGGGGAGCTATGGAGAGGTCTCTAGAGGGCTGGGTGAGGACCGGGGACAGTGTGAGAGGGGCTAGCATGACTCGCAGGCTTACTTGTGAGCAGACAGGAGCAGTTTCCCAAAGAGAGGGGCCGGGGACTTGCAAGCTTTTTGCTCTGCCGCAGCAAAATGCAGGCAGCAACCACTGGCCTGGGGGGCGGGCAA
Organism: Pseudonaja textilis; assembly: GCF_900518735.1. The sequence continues at coordinate 7,809 of NW_020770108.1, forward strand.
AAGCCGGCTGCAGGCATGTCACACATGCGCACGATGTTGCGTATTCACGAGATGGACTGACTGGGCAGCGAGTGGAGAAGCGGGCGGAGAGGGGCAGGGCCAGCTAGAGGCCCGATTTACTGGTTGTCCGAACTACCGGGAACCTTAACAACTGTTTCTACACACACACACACACACACACACACACACACACACACACTTACTTCTAACTCTGTTGGAGCAGTGAGTTGGACTAGAAAATGACCTCCAAGATCCCTTTTAGGCCAGTCCTAGAATGCTGTGCTGCTTCAAAGAGTCTTCTGAACACAGGGTTTGTGTCCTTCCTTCCTCTCCTTTTTTTCCTCTCTCCCTCCCTCCCTCCCTCCTTCCATGTATTTCTCTATCCCTCCATATATCTCATTCACTTCCATCTCTCTCCCTCTTTCTTTCTTTCTCTTTCTTTCTTTCTTTCTTTCTTTCTTTCTTTCTTTCTTTCTTTCTCTTTCCCTCTCTTTCTCTCTTCCCCTCTCTTTCTCTCTCTCTCTCCCCCTCTTCCCCCTCTTTCTTTCTCCCCCTCTCTCTTCCCCTTTCCCCCCTCTCTTCCTCTCTCTCTCTTCCCCCTTTCTCTTTCCCCCTCTCTCTTTCCCTCCCCCTTTCTCTCTTCCCCCCTCTCTCTCTTCCCCTCTTTCTCTCTCTTTCTCTCTCCTCCCTCTTCCCCCCTCTTTCTTTCTCTCCCTCTTTCCACCCTCTCTTTCTCTCTCCTCCCTTCCTCTCTCCCTCTCTCTCTCTCTCTCTTTCTGTCCCTTCCCTTCCTCCTTCCCCGTCTCCTTCCAAACCCACCTGAAACACACACATACACACACACCCAGGGGTGGGATTCTACTAGTTTGGCCCTATTCTATTGTACTCTGCCTATCAGAGAATAAGCCTGCAGGCAGGGACTGTGCTTTTTAATCTTTGTGTAAGGTCTTCAAAAAAAAATACATACAATCAACAGAAACAAATAAGGCAGCTTAGAAACAAGAGGATGCTCAGAGGAATCCCAGTTCTATAGTATCATAGAATAAGAATAGCCCAGAAGAAAGGCAATAGAAGGAAGGGAAGGGAAGGGAAGGGAAGGGAAGGGAAGGAAGGAAGGAAGGAAGGAAGGAAGGAAGGAAGCTCCCTACTGAGGCCTGCAGAATCATGCAGCCTTTAACGTTTCAGATTGGTGACCCTTCCTAGACAAAACTGGTGCTTCTTCTTGTATCTACAGTACATGAGTTTCAGTCCCAAAGATGCTCCTTCTCCCCAGGAGTCCAACCTTAAATTCTGGATAAATAGTTCTGCACCCTTTCACTCTTTGTTCCTCAACATCCTTCTTACATTGTATCACAAGCTATTGAACCAGATCAGAACCAAGAACAACAGTTGTAGTTATGTAGATGTAAAAGAGACTGGAAACTTTACAGCCCTCAAACCCCAATCGAAGATCGCAGGCAAAACAGGAGCCTCAGGCTCAATACTTTTATCCCATGACACTCATAGCCAGATATTCTTTCTCTTCATTTGTGTCTCTGTATGTGACATTGTTGCGGAGAACTTACACAAACAAAACAAACTTTACAAGAATAATAACATCTTTAGAAATGATCCTTTCTTCAAAAAACTAGACATTAGGAACTGTGAATGGAGAAACTTTATTATTTACTTAGACTCTATATAACCTCAAAAATTCACCTGAAGGTAATAATCAGGCAACCCAAGACTGACAAATCAAAGTTAATGACTTCCATGAATGAACACAAAAAACATTTCAGAAATGTAACACTCAAACATCCCATGCTCTTAACAAAAATGAATTTGTAGCACAGAAGGGAAAATTCCAAACTTACAAATATTGTAAACAAAAGGTTCCTGATGCAATCAGGATCCGATGCCTGTATGCTGAATTTCTGTATGACCCCATTATTCCTTACATCTCTGTCACTCTGGGGGCAGCCACCCAGGGGTGGATTCTTTTTCTTTTCCCTCTCTTTCTTTCTCTTTCCCTCTCTCCCTCCTTTCTTCCCCCCCTCCCCCCCTCTCCCCCATCTCTTTCTCTCACTCACTCACACACAAACACACACACCTGGTCTGGGACAAACAGCTCCAGTCAGCAGCAGGAGGGGGGTAAAGGAAGAAAGGGGGGTGGTGGGGGTGGGGGTGGTGTGTAACTGCAATGGGACCTTGAGCAACCCCCCCACCCTAGTTGTTGCCGCTCCACAGAGAGAGGCTTTCGGAGGGCTGGGGCAGTGGGTGCTCACACTTAAAGCGGCAGGCAGGCTTTAAAGCAGCATGCTTAAAACGGCAGGCAGGCATGACAGGACCTTACAACAGGATCGCTTTAAGTGTGAGCACCCGCTGCCCCAGCCTTCCAAAAGCATCTCCCAGTGGAGGGCAACGGCTGGGGTGGGGGGTGCTCACGGTCCTGTTGCAGGGTCCTGTTGCAAGGTCCCGTCACGCCTAAAGCGGCAGGCAGGCATGATGGGACTTTGCAATTTGCGCTTTAAGTATGATGGGACCTTGCAATCAGACTCTGCAATGGGATCTTGAGCACCCCCCACCCCAGCCGTCGCCATTCCACTGGGAGATGCTTTTGGAGGGCTGGGACAGGAGGTGCTCACGCTTAAAGCGGTAGGCTTTAAAGCAGCAGGTATGCTTTAAAGCCTAACTTTAAAGGCTCTGGGCTGCTTCTCTCACCTGCTCTTGCTGGGAGAGCCTCTCCTGGCAGAGCAAAAACTTTGCAAGTCTCCCTCCCTTCGGAAACGGCTCCTGGGCAGCAGAGAGAAACAAGATTCAACTGATTCCTGAAGGGAGGGGGACTTGTAAGTTTTTTGCTCTGCCGCAGCGAAAGGCAAGCAACAATGGCTGGCCTGGTGGGCAAAAGCAGGCCGCAGGCATGTCTCGCGTGCACACGATGTTGCGCATGTGCAATAGGGACTGACTGGGCAGAGAGCGGAGAAGTGGGCAGAGGGGTGGGGCCAGCCAGGGGGCTGTTTTACCGGTTCTCCGAACTACCGGGAACCATAACAACCAGTTCTATAGAACTGGTCCGAACCGGTAGAATCCCAGCCCTGGACTACACAGATGACTAAATCTTAACTGAAGGAAAAGAACATTCACTGAAAGATGTTTGGGATAATGCAGTTGGTATGTGTATTTGAGAATAACATTTGGGCAGAATAGGGGAGCAAAGGATGTTAAGCTATTGCAGGAATAGCTAAATGACATTACACTTTACATTCAGAGTATGTAAGCTATAGTTACTTAACTGTAGTTATTGCATGGCTGGATCATGGTTGGCATGTTTCTCCATACCCCTTATATCTAGCGTGAAAGGAGTCCTCAAACAGTTAATTTACTTCTACAATTCTTTTATTATGTCTTGCATAAAGACCACAGTTTTCATGTGGCTATAATTATTACTTTGTTTTCATTACATTTGATATTCTCTATTCTTACTCTGCTTCAATTGTTCATTCACAGGCATTGCCACTGTGTATGTTCGATACAAACAAGTCAGTGCTTTGAACCCTGAAGAACCTAAGTTGCTCAGACTCAATAAGGCTGGCTTAGCGTTTGGAATGGTTAGCTGTTTGGGGATTTTCATCATAGCAAACTTCCAGGTTTGTGTTTTGTCTATGATGATTGAATTACAAAAGTACATATCTTCATCATAAGACTGTAATAGCTTATTGTAAGCATCTACCCAAATGAAGCTTGATAAGAAAAATATGTGTTTTATTATTTGACATTAGGAACATCATTTTTTCCCACCATTTCTTCCATGCTTCCAAAAAAAGAAACGGCACAAGATGCACAATATATTTTGAATAGTATGTGTTTACTTGGAAGCAACTTTAATAGGTATTGATTGGCTTTTGCAATATGGTTGGATACTGAGGATGTTTCTGTAGCTATTTCTTAATTTTATTTACCATAAGCAATAGTATATAAATCAAATAAATGTAAGTTACTTTTAAGTTTCCAGGACAAACTGCTGGTATTTGGAATGGTTTTACTTTATTTAGATCATATTTTTAAAATGGATATATTTTCAAGCAAAACAGTACATTATTAATATAATTAAGTTAAATAAAAAGGATTTATTTCAGTACAAATAAATCTCAGTTTCTGATAAATGTTTTCTCAGTAATAACAATTTAGCAGAATATATCAGTCCTGACAACTAGCAAGCTATGCCTTGAGAAAGTAACAAATACAGCACAGTATTTGGCATTGCTGGAATAAACATCAGCATTTTTTACATTTCTCTTAAAACAGTCTGCATTTGCCGGTAATATTCTTTATTACTTATTTGGTCTATATAATTTTCCAAACAAATATAATTTAAATCAGCAGTTGCCAACTGGTGGGCCACGGCCCACTGCTGGGCCATGGAAAAATTTTGGTGGGCCGCAGAAGAAATGGCCCCCGAAGGCAATTAATCTGGGCTGCACAGTTCTCGCGTCTCCCGGCTCTTTGAGGGACCTTGGAGTCAGGTCCCTGAGATGCACGCGCCAACCAGCTCCCATACCTGGTGGGTGGCGGCAACAACAGCCCCCTCCCCAGCGCCCACTGTTAGCTCTCCCCATTAGTTCTCTAGCTTTGAATTGCTCCTGCCTCTCTCTCTTTCCTTCCCCCCACACCCACGTGCAGACAGGCAAGGAAAGGGAGATGGAGCTGTGCGCAGCTCTCGGCTCCTCCAGCCCTTGCTGCCTTTTCCAACATCGAAGCCTCAGAGATGCAGGCAAAACCACTGCAGTAGTAGTGCCCTGAGCTGCTTGCTTCTCCACTACTGCCACCTCCTCCTCCAGCACCTCCTTCTCTGGGTAGGGAGATTCTGCACTAATGCTAAGGCAACTCAAGCGCTACTGCGGCAGCGGCTTTGCCTGCATCTCCGAGGCTTCGATGTCCCTCGAAAAGTGGGACATCAAAGCCTCGAAGAGCTGGGAAGCATGAGAACTGCTAGTGGGAGCGTTTGGTGATTTTGAAGAACTACTAGAACGTGGTGGATTGGTGTTTTGTAGGTCCCTGTGAAAGAGTGAGCTTTGTTTCAACTCCTTTCCTCCCCTGGTAATGCGAGGTATGCTTTTTTCTCTCTCTCTCTCTCCCCCCCTCCCCCCCCCCCCAATAATCCCTCCCCGTGGCTGGGTTTGGCCCCAGCCCCCAGGCGCGGGAGAGGCCCCCCCGGGCCCCCTTCCCTTGCCTGTCCCCGGGGGGGGGCGGAAGGGCCCCCCCCCCCCCCGTTTTTCCTCAGCTGCAGATCTGAGCTCTCTCAATCCTCCACCCGGGATCTGAAAAGAGCTCCCGTTTTCTCCCCCTCCCCTCCCCCCAATTAATCACCAAGGGCAGCAATCCTTCTGTAGGCAGATGCCTGCTGAGAAGCTCCTGGAATGGCGGCGAAGGAGAGCAAAGCCCCCTTTCTGCCTCTGCTTCTCACAGCGGCAGTTGCCCCAAGGCCCCTCAGCTCCGCTCTTCAGTCTCTTTGGAAGGTGCAGGCGGGGGGAGGTTTCCAGCCCAGAACGTTTTATTTTGTTATCATTAAGCATTTATGTTTTTGTTGTAATTAAGTAAGTGTGTGTGGTATGTATGTATGTATGTATGTATATGTATGGTATTCAGCTTTGTTCGGGTATTTTCCCACGTCATTAAAACCGAACTACACATTCTCACTAACGTACTAACAGCCAATGGATTCCAAAGAAAGAAGATTACCCACCTAATCCAAAAAGAAACCCCAACCAAAATCTAAGACAGAGAACAAGAGAACGGCAAAGCCCTCCTCCCATATATAAAAGGCACTACAGACAAAATCAGCAAGATCCTCCAAAAACACAACATTAAAACAGCATTCTGCACAAACAGAAAAATATCCACCATCCTAAGAAACCCTAAAGACAAAGTTGAGTTAGAAAACCAAGGAGTATACGAAATCCCTTGCACCGCCTGCCCCACCACATACATCAGACAAACTAACAGAAGAATAAGTGCACGCATTGAAGAACACAAGAACCCAATCAAAAAAGAAGAACCGACCTCTTCCCTGGTCCAACACCTCAAAGCCACAGGACAGGAGATTGACTTTAAAAATACCAGAACTGTCACCAAACCCGAACACTTCAACAACAGAATAATCATAGAAGCCATAGAGATAGAAAAACGCCCACACAGCATGAATAAACGAGATGATACCTCCCGCCTACCAGCCATTTGGAAACGCGCTCTCGTGAACTTCTACAAGCCTGATGATGGCAGATGAGATTCTGCCGAAACGTTGCTACAACTTTAAAAGCACAACTACAATGACGTGGGAAAATACTCGAACAAAGCTGAATGGCATACATGTAAGTACTCGCGAAAACTTAAGAAAATACATACATACATACATACAAATACATATACATATACATATATATATATATATAATATTATAATAATATAATATTATAATATAATATATAATATAATATAATATTTAATATAATTTTTTAAAAATATTAAATATATTAACTTTTTTAAAAAATTGCATTAGTGGTCCTCAGGATTTAAAAGTATCATTTTGGTTGTCCCTGAGGTCCAAAAAGTTGCCGACCCCTGGTTTAAATAGATCAAATACAGTTTGTGTCATGAACGGTAGATGTCAGTGTAGAATGAAAATAATGAGAAGAATGAAATTTTAAAAAATCTCACAGTGATTAAGAAGAATGTAGATAATTTACTGCATATTTAAAACCTTTTCCCCTTGAATAAATACTATGATTGTAACTAAATGTAATTAGATTTAAGCTGTTAGATGCTGTCTGAAGATATTTATTTTGTGGAAAATAATTGATTTTTTTTTTAAGACAAAATTATATTTCTTATCAAAATTATGTAAAGTATTTTTTCTGCTCTAGGAGGTGCCCTTCTTTCCATAAACAGATTGTTTATTAGCATTAATTAATTACAAATCTCTCATTCCCCATAATTAGGTTTGAAACACAAACAGTATTTAAAAATACTTTATAGGTTTATTTGTTACATTTGTACTCCTTTCCTCTAAGTATTATTCTATAGAGTCCAATGGAATACGTCAAGACAAAAAAACATCAACTGGCCAAAGTAATTTATTGGGTTTTATGGCCAAGTATGAATTTGAATCTCAGGCTGTTTATTCTCAATGTTCCATACTTAATTCCTTCACCACAATACTTCATGAAGAACAAATGAATTACTAATCACTACTCAGAAGTAGGTGCCACTTTGAATGTGATGTTAGAATCTGGCATTTCTTACTGTGATGACAGTAATATTTGCTGTTGAGATCTTACATTTTGGGCTTAAAATGAAAAATAATTGCTGCAACGTATTCCTTTAGAGCCAAAAGACAGATGACCATTATAATGTTGAGTTTGGGAGGAAGAAGAGTTTATATCCTTGAAACTTCGTCTTTGGTTAGTCACAATTTATCTCTTAGGGGTAGTCATTGTGAGACATGTCTGAAAACACATAATGTAGAAAGCTGTTAGAAGTTAAGCTGTTCTTGCTTGATGAATTAATTGGAAATGACACATAATCGTGCTGAACTCAGTGAAGGATAAGCACAATATAAATGACACATTTTATTTATTTGTAAAATTTATTGGCCGTCAATTTTACACCAGGATTACTCTGGGCAGGTTGCAATCATAAATAATCTTTTGGCTATAGAATCGAGTCAGTATTTTCAATTACTGTTATAATAAACCAAAATGCAAAAGAAGGGTTAGATTTAGAGAATTTTAAATAAATACCTCCATGCCATCAGCAAAGTGTTTGTATCTTATAATTCTGTGAAGAATATTGCCCCCTTTGATTTTTTTAATGAATTTTTGCATATAATTTGCCACTGAATATTAGTATATACTGATATTTAAAGTCTGAGTGAGCAGATAAGTGCAACATTTAGTGCCTATTTATTTCATATTTTATTTGTGAAAAAGCAATTTGCTCCATCAAGTCAGTACTGTAATTTGTTTCATGCATTTGGAATCTATTATAACAATATATCATAACCATAATTATGAGTCTTTTACAATGCGGCACAGGCAATTTTGTCCATTCTTAACATTGTAATTTGTTTAAAATCACTCATATTTGGGATCTCTTGCAAAACTACTTTCTTTTAAGCCCTGGTGAATTTCTATGGAGTTTTAGACACTCATTGAACCTTTCAGAAATATTTTGACTCATTTTATTCTGTTCCATTCATCCTGTTGTAGACTTAATTGTAAGTTTGGGATCATTGCTTTGATCTATGATCCATTTTCATTTCAGCTTATGGGCTGATTATCTATGAAATGATCTACAAACAAAATTCATTCTGTCTTCAGTGATGGCTATTGTCCTGAAGTAATAAAAATATTCTGTGATATTGCCATATTCATGCTTGACAGCTGGTTCTTACCAAATTCAGTGTTTTGTTTCCCCCAAATAGCAATTATGTAGCCTATAAAGCTCCCCTTGATTTATGTATCCTCCTGAAATCTAGTTCCTTCTTTAGTTGTTGGGTTGTTGTTGTTTTGCAAACTTCAGAAAAGTTTGGTTTTAGTGAGCAAACAACCTTGCTTCTTCCCCACAAATCCCATTTTACCTAGTGATCTTATCTTGGAATCATAAACACTTTTAAAACAAACAAGAGAAACTTGAAAATCCTTGGATGTTGTCCTTTTTTGTGTGTGTATGATTTCATGGACAATTTTATGATGTTCTCTTAGAACAATTTTGACAGGATAGCCACTCTTCAGAAAATTCAGTAATATACCCATTTCACACAACGTTTCTGAAGTGAAATGGTAGAGCATCAGACTTTTCAAAATTGTTTTACAACCTATCTCAGACAAATAGGCATCGATTTGTTTTTAATGGACATCTTTAGTAATCTCTTATCAATCCTGAATATTTAATGAACATTGAACTTTGGAGCTAGAATCCCTTTAATTGAACTGATTAAACCAGGAGCCACATAAATTATTTACCGTGGCACAATGAATATAAGATGTTTAGGAAATAAATGACGTCAGGACTCTAAATGTCAGGTTTACATTTTTCCTTCAAATTCCCTTCTATATCAACAGAAGCTCTAATAACATTCAGTGGCAAAGATACACACTCAGAAAAATTTAAAAAGCCAATTATTTTTTTCACAGAATTATAACTTGGCAAAAGAAAATGGGAAAAACATTTTCTTAAATTAATCATTTAGTTGGGTGGATATTGTTGTAGTTTGGGGGAAAAAGACTCATTAAATAAAGTTGCCTTCTTTGACCAAAAGTGCTGTCTTTAGGTTACATACCATTACAATATTTTTTAAATTTTTTTTATTGGTTTTTAAAGCAAACAAAAACGAACAAAACATAAAAACATCAAATCATCTTCCATATATGTACATACAGTGTGCCGGTTGATTTACAAATTGTTTTGTGCTTCCATTTCGTAGTCTTCGATTACAATTACATTGTATATAATCTCGTATTTTCAATCAAATATTAAATACATTAATATCATTATTAATCATTTGACTATACTTTTATTCATTCATGCTTTACAAAATAATCATATTTTACTTAATTTGTTTTATGACAGTTCATATTATCATCCCAAATCTATCCTAGAATCATTTTGTAGATATAATAAAAGAATACATCTTTATATATTTAGTGTTTTCTAAAAGTCTACATATTTCATTACTATATTTTATTGTCTAACCATTGATAGAATAGATCCCAAATTTTATAAAATTGTTTATCATCTTGTTCTCTAATTTCAAATGTCAATCTACTCATTTCAGCACATTCCAATATTTTCTTAATGATTTCCTCCTGTGATGGTATTTTCTCATTTTTCCAGTTTTTAGCAAATACAATCCTAGCTGCTGTTAATACATTTACAATCAGGTATTTCAAGTCTTTACTACATATTTCAGGTAAAATTCCCAATAAAAATATTTCTGGTTTCAAATCTATATGCTTTTTTGTCATTTGTTTCCAACCACGTGTGGATTTTAGTCCAGTATTTTTTAGCATCCGCACAAGTCCACCACATATGGTAATATGAGACAGGTATCTGATGACATTTCCAACGTTTTTAGGATTTATTCTTCAACATTCTTGCTATTCTTGTCGGGGGGAAAGTGCCACCTGTAAAACATCTTACACAAATTTTCTTTATATGCTGTTGACATTGTCATTTTATAATTTTGAGACCACAATTTTTGCCATTTCTCTAGATCAATCCCATATCCAAAATTCTTCCCACAAGCAATCATAGTTTCTTTAACTTGTTCTTCTTCTAGTTTAATTTCTAATAAATATCCATACAATTTTTTAATCACCTTTTCATCAGTACCTGTCAAAATCTTATCTAAGTCAGTCAATTTATCATAGAAACCTTCTGTTTTAGAATCTTTATCATACTTTGAATGTATTTGCACATATGAAAACCAATTCATCTTTATACCTTATTCCTCTAATTTTTGTATAGATTTAAGTTCACCCTTTTCATTCAATATTTCACCATATCTAACTGTTTGTTCCTTTTTGTATATTATAGGATAAGAAAATGCTTCAGTAGTCGATAGCCAGACTGGAATTTTCAAATAACATTGTCTTTTAATCTTCTCCCAATTTAAACACAGAGACTCCCGTATATAATGTCTTCTGAAGTACCCGTGTTTTAGTTCCTTTATACCATAAAATACCATTACAATATTGTTCTTAATTAGAAATAATGAACTTACAATAATTATAGATCTCTAGGTTTTTATAGTGGTTTGTAGATTTGTTATTGAGCCAAAGTATTTGTTATTGAGCCAAAGTTCTGGTAATTTTGAGAGATTCTTTTCAAAGATTCAGTTTTGTCATATTGTTTGACCCTTTCAAGTATTACCCCGGTATTCTCTAATAACTATTGAATTATGTTATCTTCCTGTAGAAAAATGTTATATATGTCATACATGCAGTTGGAGCTTTTCTCGTATTTGGAATTGGAATCATATATTTTCTGGTTCAGACAATTATTTCCTATAAGATGCAACCACAAATTCATGGGAAGGATATTTTTTGGATCAGATTTACAATACTGCTATGGGGCACAGTAAACCTAGTGATTTGTATCCTTTGTGGTAAACCAGTGTAAGTGATGAATGTGGGGTATTTCTTAAAAGTTTATTTTAAATGAAACATGCTTTATCTTCAGGTGGCTAAAATGACTACTTGTTATAACAGTACTATAAAAGATCACAAAATATGTTTCCCAGAGAAATAATAATAATAAATAATTAGACTATTGCAACAAAAACAAGCGTCACATGACTTATATATTGTGATGCTTTTTGCCTTTGCAGAGCCATGGCTTGCACATGACCCATCCAGCCCCTGGCCTGCCGGGATAGCATAATTTTATATTGCAAAACTAACACATACTGCATACAGTTGTGTTCATAAGTTTACATACCCTGACAGAATTTATGATTTCTTGGCCTTTTTTCAGAGAATATGAATGACAACACGAACACTTTTCTTTCACTCATGGTTAGTGGTTGGCTGAAGCCATTTATCAACCGTGTTTACTCTTTTTTAAAAACATAAATGGCAACAGAAACTTCCCAAATGACCCTGATCAAAAGTTTACATACCCCAGTTCTTAATACGGTGTATTGCCCCCTTTAACTTCAGTGACAGCTTGAAGTCTTTTGTGGTATGTGTGGATGAGCTCTTTATCTTCTCAAATGGTAAAGCTGCCCATTCTTCCTGGCAAAAAAACTCCAGTTCCTGTAAATTCTTGGGCTGTCTTGCATGAACTGCACGTTTGAGATCTCCCCAGAGTGGCTCAATGATATTGAGGTCAGGAGACTGAGATAGCCACTCCAGAACCGTCACTTTATTCTGCTGTAGCCAATGACAGGTCGACTTGGCCTTGTGTTTAGGATCATTGTCATGTTGGAATGTCCAAGTACGTCCCATGCACAGCTTCTGGGCTGATGAATGCAAATTTTCCTCCAGTATCTTTTGATAACATACTGCATTCATCTTGCCATCAATTCTGACCAAATTTCCTGTCCCTTTGTAGCTCACACATACCCCAAACATCAGCGATCCACCTCTGTGTTTCACAGTAGGAATGGTGTACTTTTCATCATAGGCCTTGTTGACTCCTCTCCAAATGTAGCATTTATGGTTGTGGCCAAAAAACTCAATTTTGGTCACATCATTCCAAATGACTTTGTGCCAGAAGTTTTGAGGCTTGTCTCTGTGCTGTTTGGCATATTGTAAGCGGGATACTTTGTGGCATTTGCATAGTAATGGCTTTCTTCTGGCGACTCGACCATGCAGCCCATCTTTCTTCCAGTGCCGCCTCATTGTGCATCTTGAAACAGCCACAACACATGTTTTCAGAGAGTCCTGTATTTCACCTGAAGTTATTTGTGGGTTTTCTTTGCATCCCGAACAATTTTCCTGGCAGTTGTGGCTGAAATTTTAATTGGTCTACCTGACCATGGTTTGATTTCAACAGAACCCCTCATTTTCCACTTCTTGAGTAGTGTTCGAACACTGCTGATTGGTATTCTCAATTCCTTGGATATCATTTTATATCCCTTTCCTGTTTTATACAGTTCAACTACCTTTTCCCGCAGATCCTTTGACAATTCTTTTGCTTTCCCCATGACTCAGAAGCCAGAAACGTCAGTGCAGCATTGGATGAAAGATGCAAGGGTCTGTCAGGAGTCTAGGAACTCATTGACCTTTTATACACACACACTAATTACAAGCAAACAGATCACAGGTGAGAATGGTTACCTTTAATAGCCATTCAAACCTCTTTGTGCCAACCTGTGTACATCAAAAATCACCAGGGTATGTAAACTTTTGATCAGGGTCATTTGGGAAGTTTCTGTTGTCATTATGATTTTAAAAGATTTAAAAAATTTAAATACAGTTGATTGATAATAAATGGATGGCTTCAGCCAACCACTAAAAACGAGTGAAATAAAAGTTTTTGTGTTATCATTCATATCCTCTGAAAAATGGCCAAGAAATCATAAATTCTGCCAGGGTATGTAAACTCAGGAGCACAACTGTAGTATGATTTTTTTTAAAAAAATTATTTATTTATATAACAAAATATATAAACTGCCTATCTTAATATCAAAGTGACTCTGATCAGCAATTTTTTTATCACTATCATGAGTTTCACTTGGCTTCATTATTTATTGCCCTTATGAATGTATTTTTCCCAGGATAATATTTCATGCACCTGATTACATGTATTTGAATCTTAAAAAGTATATGGCATAATTTGTTAATATTCATTGTGTTCATATTTATTTCATTCATGTTACAAGTGTTCATTGTGAAAAGGATTTCATAATGTAGTATTTTACAAGAATAGGTAAAACTTTACCCGTAATTTATATATCATTTTATATTATATACAATATATCTATACCTATACCTACCTACCTACCTACCTGTCTAGATAGATAGATATTAATTTTTAAGATTTGTATTACTGTTAGAATCCCTGATTTCTGTTGATTATTTTCTCAATTGCATCCTCTTAATCCATATCTCATGGGTTTATGAGAATCCCCTGATCTTTAACAATTTTCTAGATGAGTGAAATGCCATGATTGTATATTTTACTGACTGGCCTTCAGATGGGACATTTGCTGCATTGTTGGCACATTTCAAAAGGATGGGGCAAACTAGACATAACTTTAAAAATAATTTAAACTAAGGATTACACCATCCCTTCTTAAAACTTCTAGGGTGTACAGCCTTTAAATTAAAAAAAGCAAGTGGGGATGAATAAGAATGGATGGAGCATAAAGTTATTTCCTTTGTATTTCAAAGATATTCCTTAATGATTAAAGTGATTATTTGTACATTGATTTTAATCAGCTTAATTGGAGTAGATTACATAAAGATGCAGCGTTGGAATCCCCAGGAGGAAGTAAGTTTGGTTTTTCTTAAAAGACAACAGAGAGAAGACATAAATGAAATGGGTCAAGTGCATGAAGAAAACATTCCAAGATATTCTTAATGTACCGTAGTGTTTATATATGGTTTCCCCAAAATATATACTTAGTTCTGCACACACAAACATAAACAGTTGGTGTCATTACTACAATTTAAAAGATATCCAGGATAGCTTGTCTAGCCTCTTTAATATTAATAAAGCTAGTTTAATAAAGTAAGGTTTTCTGCTGAATCAGGGCGAAGTTTTATTCCTAGATGTTATTGAGAAATTCAAAGACAGGACATGAACAAAAGGTCTTTTATTTTGACCCTCAACAAGTAGTATAATGCCTGTCAATATGGAGAAACTGTGTTTGTGTATTTGTGTGTATGTGTAGACACACAAACCATGTTTAATAGCCATTAATAACTTCCATTGAGAATTAGGTAATTATTTGTCTTATTCCCCCTTTTTTGTTATATTTT
>NW_020770109.1:0-30984 GCF_900518735.1 Pseudonaja textilis
AACATTGTTAACCGTATGCCCTGGTCTAGCCTCTCCTTTCCTTCGAACTACAACAAAAACAAGATAACATAGAAAGTATGCTCAAATGGATGCCTAAAGTCTATAATGATTATTACTGCACCATTTTGAAGAAACTTATGCAAAACTGGGGTTAAATAGTAATTCTCTGTATTAAGACATGCATTTACATTCTTACATTTAATGGTGAACCTTCCAATTGTAATTTACAAGCATTTTATGGCCACAAAAACAAATTCAAGTTAATATCAAGTTGAATTCAGAGCTTTTTTTCAAAAACAATTTTATTAAACTTTGTAATTTTCATTTTTATGGTGTAACTTACTGTGACAAGGTTCTATCTGATATTTAGAGCCTCCAGTATGACCCCAAGATGAGCCACCTCATTCTTTTTTTCTTGCATGCACTATTTGTTGGTAGGCTCACATACGAAAATGTTCCCTTCTGTGTACAATGGGGTAATCAGTACAATTTTTCAAATGTTTACAGTTCATTTCTCACAAAATGGTCACAACACAGGTAGAACCCTGAAATTCTGAGGTAGCGAAATGGTTGGAGCATTAATTTCAATTCTGCTTGCATTGTATTCATTATGTTCCTTTTTCCTGCTGCAACATGCTTCCCAAAGATCTTTGACTTGCTGGGCTAATTGCAGCAGATGCTGATGTTGATGAGGGTGCAAATCTATTTTTTCCTCCCTGTTTGGTTTAAATTTGATATGCTAGTCATCTCGAGTAAGCTTAAAATTTTCAAAATATTTAAAGAGCTTAGTCAGCAATAACACAACAAGCTTCTAGTATTTCCCCAATCCCCCACAAACTTCCATCTAACAATTATTTTCACAGATCAAATCACAATCCAAGCAGGGGTGGGATTCTACTGGTTCTATCCAGTTCTATAGAACCCCTTGTTAACTTTCTAAGCAGTTTGGAGAACCGGTAGTTAGAAGCAATGTCCTTTTATTTTTTTCCACCCTTATTACATTCTTGGCAGACAGCCTAGACTTATTATCTCCGGAGCTTTTGGGGCTTGGCTTTCTAAAAGGGGAAGGGTTGTTTTAAGATTTTTACACTGCTGTTAGGAGGAAATACTTCCCTGGACAATCAGCACTTTGAAGAAATACTTGAATAATGAAGCAAAGCTTTTAATACAGGGAACCAAGTTGAGTGACATTCAGCAAGGCTTCCTGGCTAGTTAGAAAAATTGACATTCAAATGTGAGTTTACATATCCTTTCTGAGTTTTGGTCTAAAACTGTTTTTTGGTGAAGGTTAATTCTGTGCTTTGTGACATTTAATCCTGTGTTTATTGATGGGATAATTTTCAGTATTCAGCTTCAACAAGCAACAGCTATTGTTGTGATTTAATTATTTGTATTGTGTTTGAATTTTTTCTTGCCTCATGGTTTCTTTTTCTATCTGGGGAGGGGGTCTTTCTCACTGCCTTAGTACTATTTGGCACTGTCCTTTTAGGGTATACTTCCATCTCTTTTCTTCCTGCTGGATTGAGAGCTTCTCTGTGCCAACCAAGGAGCATGTGTCCTCTCTGTCTTCATCACCCCTCCAGGATAATTTGGGTCCCACAGAACCTCCTGGCTGGTCAAATTCGACATGATTCCATGGAGCCCCATGGAGATGCATCATATCACTGCATCAGCCCCGCCTCCTCCCTCGGTAGTTTTATTTCTAATATTTTGGGGCATGGCGTTTCTTGTCTTCTTCTTTTTCAGTATTCATTTATTTATCTAATGCCAAGTTTTCTTTCTTTTTTTTTTTAGAAAAAAATTTATTGATTTTACTTTTAAAAAACAACAACACAGCTACAAATTATATACAACAAAAAGACAAACAGGTCTTTGCATAGGCCAAGAGGGAAAGAGAGGAAGGCTTGAGAGAGGAAAGCGGGAAAAGTAAGGGAAGGGGGGAAAGAGTAGGAAAAACAATTGTAATAAAACCATATTTTTTGTGACTGTCTGTAAGGTCCTTTCTTCTTCAAAACTATCGTCAGCGGTGCTTTTCTTTATCTCTGCTTTGGAGGCCCTCGGCCTTAATTTTCCTAGAGGTGATCTATCTTTAGTTTAGCCAATTATACAAAGGATTCCAATTGCTATAATAGGTTGAGGATTCTTTATTTTTTAATGCTTGGGTTAGTTTGTCCATTTCGGCGCATTGTAAAATTTTCTGAATAACCATAAGTTCAGTGGGGATAGAGGGTAGTTTCCAGCACTGGGCAAATGCCAGTCTGGACACGGTTAAGATATGGATTGTAATATACTTCAATTTTTTGGATATTTGTTTATCAAAAATTCCTAGAAGGAAGGACTCTGGTTTGTACTCAATTTGTTCCTTGGTTATTTCCTCTAGCCAGTGCCTAATTTTTTGCCAGTACTTCTGGGTTTCCTTGCATGACCACCACATGTGGAAGAAGGTACCTTCTATGTTTTGACATTTCCAACATTTGGGGCTCGTGTTGGGGTGCATCTTCGCCAATCTCGAAGGGGGCAGGTGCCATCTATAAAACATTTTATATGAGTTTTCTTTATAAGCTGCTGATTTCGTGATCTTAATGTTCCTATTCCAGATCTTTTCCCATTCTGCTAGGTTAATGCTCCGACCCACGTTTCTGCTCCATGCAATCATATTTCCTTTGACAATTTCTTGTT
Organism: Pseudonaja textilis; assembly: GCF_900518735.1. The sequence continues at coordinate 2,680 of NW_020770109.1, forward strand.
CTAGTTCTGTTTCTAATAAATGTTTGTAAAAATTTAGATATATTTTTTTTACTCGGTCCTAATAGAATTTTGTCTAAAGTCTGTAATTTATTGTAGATTCCAAATTCCTTAATGTCTTGTTTGTATCTACTATGAATTTGAAGGTACAACCACTGATCAATTATAAATCCTCGCTCTTGTAATTCTTGTCGTGTTTTCAGCTTTCCTTGTGGGTCTAATAAATTTTCGTACTTAATCATTTTGGTTATGTCCAAATTATTAGGGTGTACTATCGCTTCCATTGGAGATAGCCAAATCGGTATTTTTAGATAAAGTTTTTTACGTACTTTTTTCCAATTAGTTAATAAAGAGTCCCTGATAAGATGCCTATGGAAATATGATTGCCTGGGTTTCCCAGTTTCCCACAGAAAGGCATGCCATCCTTTCTGCATATCGTGGCCTTCTAATACTAGTGTTCTTTTGTTGGTTAGATTCACCCAATCCTTTATCCATAGTAGAGTGGCTGCCGTATGATATATTTCCCAGTTTGGCAGGGCTAACCCTCCTCTGCTTTTCGCATCTTGTAGGGCTTTTATGTTAATCCTAGCTTTTTTCCCCTGCCAAATAAATTTCAACGTTATCTTGTTTAGTTCCATAAAAAAAAAATTATTTAATTTGATTGGAATTGTCTGGAATAAATATAGAAATTTTGGCAGAATATTCATCTTAATCAAAGCAATCCTGCCCAATAAGGAAAGTTGTAATTTACTCCAGGAATCTAAGTCTTTCTTGGATTGTTGGAGGAGTTTGTCATAGTTGTTTTCTTTTAACGATTTGCTTTGTGGAGTTAGCCAAATTCCTAAGTATTTAATTTTTTTTGTCACCTGTATTCCCATTGTTGTCTCTAGCTCTTTATTCTGGTCTCCTGTTAAATTTTTAGTCATTAATTTCATTTTTCCCCTGTTTATTTTAAATCCTGCGACTTCTCCAAATCGTTCTAGTTCTTCTAATAAGTTGTGTCCTTTTTCTATGGGCTCCTCCAGAAGAAAAACCAAATCATCAATGAAAGCTTGTACTTTATACTCTTCTGATTTGATCCTCAGTCCTCTAATTCTCAAATTTTGCCTAATGTATGTCAGAAGAGATTCTAGGGCGAATATGAAAAGCAGAGGGGAGAGAGGGCAACCCTGTCTTACCCCTTTTTCTATTTTTATCGGGCCAGTTTGTTCCCCATTTATTAGAATATTTGCCTGTTGAGTGTGGTAAATTGTAGTGACGACGTTTTTGAATCTGGTGCCGAGGTTCATATTATATATTTTTTGAATTAAGAAATGCCAATTTAAATTGTCGAATGCTTTTTCAGCATCCAGAAACATAAATGCAAATTGTTTTTCCGGATGGGCTTCATAGTATTCTGAAATGTCTATCACTGTTCTTAAATTATTCTTAATTTGTTGAAATGGGAGAAATCCATTTTGATCTTCATGGATATAAGTGTTTAAAACCTGTTTTAATCTATTGGCTATTATAGAAGAGAATAGTTTGTAATCTGCATTCAGGAGCGAAATTGGTCTATAATTATTAATAAGTCTGTGGTCTAGGTCCTCCTTCGGGATCAGCGAAATTAAGGCTCCCCTCCACGAGTTCGGCATCTTGGCTGCTAAGAGTACCTCATTAAATACATCCAGCATCAGTGGTCCAATTTGTTCTATGATAATTTTGTAAAGTTCTACCGGTATCCTGTCCGGTCCTGGTGCTTTATTGTTACTTTGCTTCTCTATTGCTGACTTCAGTTCGGACCATGTTATATTTTGGTTTAATAATTCTATCTCTTCCTCTCCAATTGCTTTATCATTCGCTTCCTCCAGGTATTTCATTATTTTATCCTCACAGACTTCTTCTTTTTTGTATAATTTCCCAAAGTATTTAAAAGTGATCTCTTTTTTCTTATCTATCTCCTCTTGCATATTGCCCCCCTCGTCCATTAATTGGTGTATCAATCTTTTTTCTTTCGTTTTCTTAAGTTTGTGGGCTAACCATCTTCCTGGCTTGTTTGCATGCTCAAAGTAGATTTGTTTAGTCATTTTCAGACTAATCTCCAATTTTTCTTGTTCCAGTAAATTTAGTTTGTGTTTAGTTGTTGTTAACTGGTTCTGTATTCTTTGGTTTTTGGGGTTCTTTTGTAGTTGGGTTTCTAAATCCTTAATTTCTTCTTGTAGGTTACTTTGTTGGGCATACTTTCTTTTATTTCTCATAGCATTGTAGGAGATTGTTATTCCTCTTATAAATGCCTTTAGTGTGTCCCATATATTTTGTTTCGAAGTTAGATCATTATTATTTTCCTTTAAGAAGAAGTTCAGTTCTTCTTTCAGTTTGTTAGTATATTCTTCTTCTTTTATTAAATGAGTGTTAAGAGTCCATCTTTTCTTTGGTTTTCTTCTATCTCTCCAGGTTATTTGAATTGGGTTGTGGTCAGCCCAGTCATTTGGTAAGATTTCACTATCTTTGATTTCATTAATTAAGCCATATCTATTCTTGTCCAAATTTTGTGTGGGTTAGAATAATAAGTAAACTGTTCTTTTTTGGGGTTTAATTTTCTCCAGATATCTACCAGATTCATTTCATTCATCATATCCTTACATGGCTTAGAGAATTCTCTTTTTCCTTTTTTGTTCTTACTCCTGTTACTATGATCCTTCCGGTAGTCAGCAATAGAGTTAAAATCGCCAATCAGGAAAATATTGCCATTTTCAAGATCTATTATCTTTTGGTGGAGATGTTTAAAAAATTTACCTTGATCATCATTTGGGGCATAGATTACTACCAGTAAAAATGTAATGCCATTAATCGAGATTTGTACCACCAGAGTTCTTCCTTCAGGGTCCGCCCAAATTGACTCCGCTTTTAAGTCATCTCTCACATAGATTGCAATACCTTTCTTTTTGTGTTTATCTGCTGGTGCTGTAAATAATTTTCCCAGTTTCGGACAATCTAGGAATTTCTCCTCACTTTTCCTAATGTGTGTTTCTTGTATGCAAATTATATCAACGTTTTGTTTTATTAGTTTGGTTAGAATCCTTTTCCTTTTAGCTCTTGAATTTAGGCCATTTATATTGATGGAAAGAATTTTCCTTCCTTCGTCCATTTACTTAAGTCTGCCTCGCTTTTTGTCTCGTAACTATACGGCTCTCTTCTTGTGGATGATATGGGGTTGTTTCTTCTCTTTCTTGTTGTAAGTTGTCTTTCCCTTGAGTTTGGACAGATCTTTCTTCTTTGTTCCTATGGCAGTTACGATCTTCCTGCATGTTCCTTTGGGTTTCCTCCCTAGTATGTTGATCCTCCATGGTTGTTAGCTGTTCTAGGAAGTCTTGTGCTTGTTCTATTGAATCTATTTTAATTTTTCTTCCCTTCCATGATATTAGCATCCCTTCTGGGATTAGCCATTTGAATGAGATTTCGTTTTTATTTAAGTAATTGGCTAAAAATTTATATTCTTGCCTTATGGCCCTCACTTTTCTTGGAATCTGCTTAAGAACTATGATCTCTTTGCCCTTATATAATATTCTCTCATCTCTGGCCTTTCTAAGTATTAGGTCTCTCATGCATCTTCTTGAAAAGCAGATATGGATCTCCCTTGGGCAATTGTGACGCCTTGCGTAACTGGTGTTCACCCTATAGATTTCATTGAATTCTTTGAGTAAGTCATCTTTCTCTTTTTCAACTAGTTCAGCCAACAAACCTGCCATTAATTGCTCTAGTTCTTCATTTTTGGATTCCTCCATGTTTTGGAACCTTAGGTATGCAGCTGCTCTGTCCATCTCAAGTTGGACCAAGGAATCTTCCATTTCTCTATTAACATTTTTAAGGTCTTCCTCAGTCCTTTCTAGGTTCCTCTCCGCTTGTTCTGTCCTCCTCTCTATTTCTTTTATTTTTAATTCAGTTCTTTCCATGGCCAATTGCATTGTCCCAACCTTGTCTTCAACTCTCTGTATATCTGCTCTCATCTCCTCTTTTAATTTACCCATTTCTTCCTTCAGTTCGCTAATATCGGCTCTGGTCTCATTGTGATTCCTGATCATAATCTCCTGCATTCTAGACATTGATTCTTGCAGGGATAATAATGTCGCTTGTAGATTGGCATTAGTGACAGTCGGTTGTTTTTCTCCTGTCAAGGTCTCTTCTATAGTTTTCTGCGTTGTTGGGGAGGCAGTTGCCAGAGTTGTCATCAAGGTCTGGGTGTTCTTCCTTCCCGTTTTCAGGGCCGTGGTTGTTGTGGAAGTCATCTCTGATAAGATTTGTTTTTGCAATTGGACAATGTTAAGAATATTATCCCAAATCACCATTCGATGTAATAGCCCTTTAAGTGTGATTACAAGTCTATTTGCTAAGCTTACACACCAAGTTATTTTAGATCTCTTTCTTCGGCCCAATCTGTCATTCAGGCAAGTTAAATTCCAATTCAATAGAGTGTTATCAGATACTATACAATACTATACAATAGATGCTATACAATAGAATGCAATCAAATATTATGTATTATGTATTATTCTCTATATTAAGTTCATATGCCAGAGTTAATTGTATTTTACCCCTAATAAATCATTACCATATCAAATCAAACTTGTTTAAAGCAAACAACCAACTCTAGAATTTCTCACTCTATATATACCTTTGTCCTATAATGTATATTAATATTTAAGATTCCAATTCATCTGAGACAACCCTATTTAGCAGACCTTCAAATTTTTGTATATCCAAGAGAGTCTAATCAGTAAACCCTAATAACTATAACAAGCAGTTTGCCTTTATACTTGTATTTATAACTATTATAGAAAGAAAGGAAAGACCAAGAGAGAAAGGGAGAGAGAGAAAGAGTGCAGGAGGAAAAGGGTCTTTTCAATTTTGGGGAATCACTAGGCACGTATCTGTGGGATTAGTTCCATAGAAAAACAAGTCTGAGTTGGGGCTGGTGTTTTAGTTTTATAGTTTTTCCTCCTGGGCACACCAAGGGAGCAGGGGGAGGAAGTGCTGACTAATTGCTGTCAGCGCTCAGCGATCAGTCTTTGCCAGGCTTCCGTCTGTCTCTTTCTTCTTCTTCCTTCTTCTTCTTCCCTTCTGCCAGCAATTGTCAGTCCACAGTCACTTTGGGCATCCGCCTCAGATCGATCACTTTAGAAATCAGTTTTGTAGGCAATGATGCTAAAAGGAAAGGGCCTTGCATATAAAAGTCAGTGCATCGCTATCTCGCTCTCTACCGCTCGCTCTGCCCTCCTTCGCAGCTATAATCCTCTCCTAGTCTTCTAGTCTTCTCAGGCGCTGATCCCAGATGGCAATCCACTCCCGAGCTTCTTAAATTTCCCACCGCCTTTTTCTCTCCTCGACAATCTTCTTCCAAACACTCCAATCCACACTTTCACTTTAAGTGTCGAGCCATTCTATCCGCATTTATCCCCCTTTCACTTTTCAAACTGCTTTTCTAGCCGCTTGTCTCCAGCTTCCCCCACTGTTACTCACAATGAAACAGGGAGAGTCAGACCGATCTCTCTCACGGCTTTTGTAGTCCTTCTGCCCTTTTCTGCTCAGATCCTTCAGGCTGTCACTTTTTGCTTCGTCAGTTCAGTGACAGACCGGACTTTGGAGCCGCCATTGGCTGGCAGCTGGCTCAATTGCGCTGGTCTCAGAGGCTCTTCCTTCGTTGCTGGGGAGTTGCCTTCCCCCAAACAGCAACCCGGGGGTCCTCTATTCTGACACGAAGCTCTATGGGTTTCGTGTATCCACTGGGGATCCCTCCAAACGTGAGAAGAGGTGTTCGAAAGCCACAGCTGGGCTTCTCCACCTCTGGACGTCCCTGTCCTGCCCCTAATGCCAAGTTTTCAAGTAAGGAAAGATCCTCTTGGTTTAACTATCCTAAATTGTTTTATCAGAAGGTTTGTCAATTTTCAGATCCTCTTGGTTTAACTATCCTAAATTGTTTTATCAGAAGGTTTGTCAATTTTCAGTTCATTTATGATTAATTTGGAAAGCATCAAGTCTACTACAAATCCTTGGGGAATATTAAATCTTTCCAAAACAAAAAGCTTTCTGCTTTCTATTATGTAATCCTTTGTATAACATTCATAGAATTCCCTTCATGCACTATATAAAATGTTATGAATATATTTTGGGAATGGTTAGGATATGTAACATTTTGAACTTGACATTTTAGACTTCTTTAAATTTAAATTTATTTATGGATATATTTTTTTCTAAAATTAAAATTGCAATTCCAATTTAAATTAATAAATAAACAGAACACTCAAGCCAGAATTCATAGAAGTACAATGTAGAATAGGATCCCAAAGCTAGGAAATGGAAATTAGGCCCTAAAGGCACATTTTGACCTTCTATGTATTGCTAGTAATTACTCTGCAGAGGATGGGGAAATACTATTATATTTTCGACCAGCTGAACTTTAGAGGATGAGCATCTGGACACTCCTTAGTGGAAAACATTAATGCTGGATGCACCAAATCATTTCTAAAGCCGTTTTTCCCCTAGAGGCTGTTCTTTCAGAGACCATTTTCTATGAAACTCTAAAGGGAATTGTAAGCTTGTCTACTTTATTGGCAGGATATATTCAGGATATATACAAAACGACGTTGTTTTAAAAAAAATTGCAAGGAGGTTTACTAAATCATGGAATCTTTTTAACACATATAAAGAACACGTGCCATTTAAGGACCCAGGCAGTGAGTCTTTTGGAGTTTGTGCCAGTTATGCCAGAGCTAGTTATTTTAACTCACTGATTTTGATAGAAATTTGTTTTGGAACATGGAAAATCATGCTAGGTTGCTGGAATGTTGGGGAAACATGAGTTAGAGGCTAACTATTCAAATGGATAAAGCTTCAGCTAGGTAATTTCCTTTCAGATATTGCTACAAATCATTGTTTCCCTTTCAGGTTCATTTTGGGGCAGTGACAGAATTATCAACTTCTGAGGACCATAGCATCAGTGGCATATTGGCTAAAAGAGCAAAGTCAACATTAGGGGTCTAATTTTGGAGTAGCAAAAATCAAAATAGGTATATGACTTCTTAGTAGAGTTTCTCACACCTATATAGAAGTTTGCTTTAAACATTAGTCAGAAATAGCATCAACTATTGATAGTATATAAAAATGAGATAATATATACAATCGTTTAAGCTTTACTGATACTGCAGAAAAGAAAGCAGTGAAATTTGTTATGTAATCTGAACCTCATATATAGCCCAAATTCAGAAAAAGGGTGATTTATACTGTAATGAATTCTGTGGGAGTAATTAAAGGACAAACCCCATTTTGTTATGGTGGTTAAGGCGTCAGCTGTTTTGTGAGTTGTGCATTCTTTATATTTGAAGAAACAAATAAATAGGCTAGAAACTGGGAGACTATGAGTTCTGATTCTACCTTAGACCCACAGCCGCCACCCTGAGTTTTACTCAGCAGTTGCCTAGCTTGGGCAGTGTTTGAACACGACCCTGGTTTGTATCTGAAGGTTTAGCTCTCCAAGTTGACCACTTTCACTTGATAAAAGGTTAGATTTGTGGGTTCATTTTGTCCATATAAGATTGTTACCTGGGCAGATTCTGAGTTAGAAGACGTCTAAACCTTATGATATTGATATAAAAATTGAATTCATTAAAACCCACTAGTGTTCAGGCTAAAGGTTACCTCTTCTTCGCCTTCCTGGGTTACTTCTAAAACAAAGCATCGCCATAGCAACAGCTACTGCTGCTCCCTAGATAAGGTGTGCAGGAGTACTCAGTGCCAGCAGAGGAGAAAGTTCCTGTTCCAGTGAACACTGAGTCCCTATCACACCTACACCAGCATCCCAGCTGGTAAGTTCTTCAGCTCTCTCAGTGGGTGAGATGGAGGGGGTAATGATTAATACAGTCTTCCTAAATAAGTTAAACAACTACCTGCCAATTCTGTGATAGTATATATGTTCCATTAGTTACCCCATAAACAAACAAAAAACACAATTTATCCAAAATAATAAGAAAACTTTATGCCGACAGATAAAGGCAGAATGTACCTATTACCACTGCAAACAAGAAAAAAATCTTCTATGCACACAATCCACCCGTGCCTTCTATAACTTTGTAAAAACCAAACTTAAAGACTCAAAAACCACCCCACCCCTAAAAAGTCCTAATGGGAAAGACTATAGCAATGAAGCCGTTAAGGCAAACCTCTTCAACACATTCTTCAGTTCAGTCTTTGTTAACAGTAATGGATTATGCCCCACATTTCCTAATCATACGACAACAAACTATAACGATCTACAAATTGACTTTACTGAAGATAACATAGAAAATGCATATACCACCTTAAATCATCTTTATCTATTGGCCCTGATGGCTTATGTGCATTCTTCTTAAAAAAGCTCTCCACTACCATAGCTGAACCACTAAGTATAACATATGAGTTATGATTCAGAACCAGCTCCTTACCAAACCTATGGTCTTTAGCAACAGTCATCCCTATTTTCAAAAAAGGTAACCCCTGCTTAGTTGAAAACTACAGACCAATCTCATTGTGTTGCACCACATGCAAAGTTCTGGAATCAATTATTAATCAATGCATTACTTTCCATCTAGAGTCAAACAACTTACTGTCCAATAAACAATTTGGTTTCAGAAAAAAATTGTCCTGCAATTTGCAACTTCTACACTGCAAAAACATATGGACTACACTTCTTGACTAGGGTAAATCAATAGATGTAATTTACATTGACTTCTGCAAAGCATTTGACTCAGTGGTACATGACAAACTACTATTAAAACTAAATTCTTACGGCATTTCCAGCTCTCTTCACAAGTGGATTACTTCCTTCCTGTCAAATAGGCAACAAATAGTAAAAATAGGAAACGCCCTATCAAACCCTGCACCAGTCATCACAGGATCCCACAAGGGAGAGTTCTAGGACCCACACTCTTTATACTATATATTAATGACCTTTGTGATCACCTTATTAGCAACTGTGTCCTCTTTGCTGATGATGTAAAACTATTCAACACCACCATCAATGCTACTGTCTTTTAAAAAGACCTTGATTATATGTTTGAATGGCAACTCCAAATCTCTACCAACAAATACTCTGTTCTACACATTGATAAAAAAAAATCTATATTCCAAATATAAGCCAGACCTTGTTGATGACCCTCGCTTTGTCAAGGATCTTGGAATTCTGATATCGAATGATCTAAGCGCCAAAGCTCACTGCAGCCGTATTGCCAAAAAGGCTTTAAAAATTGTAAATTTTATTTTACGAAGCTTCTCCTCTGGTAATACTGATTTGCAAACTAGGGCATTCAAAACCTTTGCCAGACCAATACTTGAATTCAGCTCTGCTGTCTGGAATCCACATTGTATATCAGACATCAATACAATTGAACAAGTCCAGAAGTATTTTACCAGAAGAGTACTACATTCCTCTGTTCTCAATAGAATACCCTACAGCACCAGTCTTGAGATTCTAGGCTTAGATAACTTTGAACTATGCTGTCTAAGATTAGACTTAAGCATAGTACATAAAATCCTATGTTACAACGTCTTACCAGTTAATGAATATTTCAGCTTTAACAACAACACAACAGCACAGAACAGATAAAAACTAAATGTAAACCACTCCAAGCTTAACTGCAGGTAGTACGATTTCTGCAACAGAGTGATCAATGTCTGGAACTCACTACCTGATTCTGTTGTCACCTGCTCAAACCCCCACTCCTTTACCCTCAAACTAACCTCTATTGACCTCACTTCATTCCTAAGAGGTCTGTAAGGGGTGTGCATAAGCACACAATTGTGCCTACCAAACCTGTCCTATTGTCCCCAATTATTAGTTCATATTTCTTATATTTAAACTAATGTTTGTTCTTGTTTCTGTTGTATTGTAAGTTCTTGACAAAATAAATAAATAAATAAAATAAAATAATAAAAGTCACAGATCACAAAAAAATGCCCTATCAGAGGATTCTACTTTGGCAAAGTTGAAACTTGTGAACTGACAGCTGTGAACTGGAAAGCTGATTCCATATACACGTAGGCATGCTCACATATGCACAATTGGTATTTGAATGTTAGTTTTAGCCTGAGTCACATGATTCACATGGTGATTCACATGGTGGTGAGTAATTTTGAATTACAATTTAATTCTGAATATATTTCAGTTCAACTTAATCACATTCAAGGGAATTCATGCTATTTTTGTAGTACTAATGTGCTATTTAACTTTAAATATATAGTGTTAAGCCAGTTGAATGGTAAGAATTCCACTGTAATCAGAGTGAAAGTCAGATTTTGTGTGAAATTTTTATTTGGGTGTGTACATCACACTGGTTCATTAGGTGCATTATATTCTACACACTTCAAGGTGACTATAAGGATGACTGCTTTTTAAAAAAACTTTCTTTCTTTCAATTTTTTAAAAAAGTTTTGCTTTTAGAAAATATTTCACTCAGAGTCTTCAATCTGTGTAGTCCATGCTATTTAAATTCCTGCTAAAATTTTTAAAGCATGAAAATTTTTGTATGCCTCCTACTCCAATGACAGTTTATACAGTTTAATTTAATGTTGCCTTAAGGGAAATGTTGAAGTAAGCTTTTTATTTGAGAAAAGATATTAATTGATTTCGAAAACTAGATATCTTAGTTCCTCCCAAATTTCTTTAAGAATCTAATTTCTTTGTGCTCATTCTGTGTGCTTTCCTTGTGCTCATTAACTCTGAAAATTTTGAAATTCTTTACAAGGAAATGATCTTCCTAAAAGTCAGGGAGGCATTTCTCTTAACATTGTAATGATCATATTCTTGGAGAGGGAATAGCATCTTAGTATACAGAAGTTTGTCACCTTTTCAGAATTCTGAGGCAGAGCTTAGCTACCAATAAGGGCAATCTTGCTATCCCAGCTTGAGGAATGAGGAATGGCATCTGTCAATGTATATATTTGCTTTACAAAATCTTGGTCATGTAACCATTCAGAAAAATTAAGTATTAGAGATACGTTAGGCATGCCACCATGATATGACCAACATTTTAAGGTTTGCTATCCTTAAAAGAATTGGATCAAAATTAGTTTTTCATTTTCTCCAGTGAAAAGGTATTAGTGTGGAGTTTAGACATTGCTGATGGGAATATTCATTTGTTTTTAGTACATATATGATGGCACTGTCCATTGAATAGTGCTTTCCCGCCTTATTACGAGATTACTTCATAAACCCAAGGAATATCTAGCAGATAGACTCCTTTGCCCAATGTCCTTCAGAAATGTTGGCTCTATACCTTTTTTCTAGCACCTTATTTAACAAACTTTTCTCTTACAAACCTCTGCTATAATCTGCTAAAATTTGTATGTATATGCCTCTCCTTAATTAAGAAAGTGGACTCTTGAAATGAAAGGTTTCACAAGGAAGCTTTTATTAAGCAGAAGTGAAAGCATGCCATTCAAAGCAACGTTTGCTCTGTCTTAGGCAAGACAAGTAGAGTTAAAGCCACAGAGACCCCTCCCTTTAGCGAGATGTTGATTCAGCCAATCCACAGGTATGAAGATGTTATTGTTCCGATCTCTCTGAAAAACAGATAAGAATACATTCCCATAGTTAATTTTCCTCTGGCTATTAAAGAGAAACACCACACATGGCTTCTCCTCCTATCCATCCGGTGCCAGAATACAAGTTATAAAAATACCAGTTATCACAGGCAATACAATGAATTGATTCCAAGACCCTCCCCCTTCCCCCAATTGAATGGCATATCACTTTTAGGGATCTGACAGATTAAATTATTGGCTATAAGTATGATGGGGATTCAGGCATTAATGTCATATAAAACTTTAATATTTAAAACTATTTAATAGTTTATAATAGATCATCTGATTAGTTTATTGCACTGTTAAAAGATATTCTGAAATACATCGTGAAATATTACAATGGTTTTATAGAATCCAATTAATAGGTAGCATTGAGGTTTTACAATGAAAACTATTTATAAAGAAACCATACAAAAATGAATTTGGTAAGAAACCACATAGCAGGATAAGGCTACCATTATGTGAGCCATGTGTTTGAGTTAGTAACCTAGAAGCCTTTTTGTAGATATTGAATATTTCCCACTGAATCTTAATAGTGCATTAAAAAAAAATATTTCCACAAATCCAAATCTATATAGTATTGATGTCTACTATAGGTTCATAATCTAGCTTTCAATTTAATCAATTGATTATTCTAGATACATACAAAAATGACTTTAAAATGGCATTCCAATGATCACATGAGCCAAAATATACTCGCCCACACACATACATAATAAAAATTTAAAAAAATTATTTCATAATCTGCAAATCAATGACAAAATATATAGGCACTGTGCATATAAATCACATTTAGAATTTGGAATTTTTAATAGCCCTGTGAAGTTTTCCCTATGACCCATCTGATTACTCAACACCTGGGCATCAGAGAGCAGATGCTTTTTCTATTGTTAATAGCAGTTGAAAAATAGTAATTTTGATAGAGGAAAACAGTTATTCCCTTCCTCTCTTTCCAGCAATCTTTATCAATCCTTTTTTCTCAGTTGCTAAAAGTATAAAATAATTTTGGGAAAGATATCTGGAAAAAGAAACCAGGTGAAAAAAAATAACACTCCTTCAATAATTATGTGCACTTTGTATATGGTACAAGGTGATGTTCTCTATGTGAACTGGGAAATGTGATAAGTATATGCAAATAACATAGAGCAAGTGAGCATATTTCTGTGCAACTGTGAAGTGTTGGCCCCTATGGCCCCAGAGCTAAAACTGCTACTCATTTTTTGCAAATCAGAAAATAACTTCCTGTAAAGTTACTGGATCTTCCAGGTATTTTCCCTGTGGCTTTTAATAATAATCTTGAAAGACTTGTAAGCCACTCAGTGTTTGGTTTTAAGATGGACAATTGTATAATTAAAGAACCTTGTGGATTTTATTAGAAACAATTGCCAATTCAAATGACATTTAAAAGCAGGCATAAATTGGAATAGACTTTTAAGCCCAATAATCATAGTTTGCTCATTGGATACCATGCTGCTTGTATTTTATCTTGGAGACATCTAGGCTTACAATGCAGATGAAAACTGATGCATATGTACCAAAGGCTATGAATTCTATAACATATGCATGGCTAAACATTATGAAGCTATGGTGCCTCAACAGCACAGGGAAGTTATTCCCTGCAGCTATGCAAAAAGCAATAAGTATTGTTTCATAGTATCTTAGCAGATTAATAATAATTTACTGTTACCAGGAAAATCCTTAAATAGGATTATCATTTTCTAACGTGCTTTAGAAGATTCAAACAATAATCCTAGAAAGATATGGATTAGTTGCTGAGAACCTATTAAAAAGAAAGAGTATGAAAATAAGAATAAGAGATGAAAAGTAAATTACAATAGAATGAGCTTTCTCCCAAATCTAGAGTTTACAAAACATATACATAGCATTGGGATAAGGATATGGATATGTACACATCCATATACAAATCAAGGATAAATCTGTTTTAAAGACTGGAAGGTGCAGTGGCTGAATGTAAGTACTATAGTACTTAGTATAGTACATAGTAGTACTATAAATTTGTAGTCTTTCTGCTCAGAAATACAGTATATTTGGCATTGTTTACAGATTTAATTTCATTTTTTGAACTATACCCTTCAGCCAAGAGACTCAATGTAATGCATATAACTCCTAAAACCCGTTTTTATGCCTTCCAATTCAAGGTACTGTTGGAAATCAAGTATATAAAGGGGTTTATGATTTTGTCTATCCATTGGTAGGATTATGCTTTTAAAACACAACAGATGAGACCAGTTTGGAGAAGATGGATTGCATTTACTATAAAGATTCAAATTCTATGCTAAACTGTAAGTAAAATATAGTTTCAAATTAAGTTTGGTTCCTTGTGATTTCATGGACACATTCATGTCATTTTCTTGGTTTACTGTAGTCTTCTATTGTTATGTCCCCGGGACTAACACAAGTTCTCTATCAGGTCCGTCCATCCGGTGGGGGCATTTGCAACCCCCATTGGCTGGCTCCCTTCGACAGCCGGCTATAAAAGCCGGCTGCTAGGTCGAGCCAGTTGCTGTTCGCTAGCTAGTCTGCTGTTAGCTGCAGACGCGACAGCCCCCTTTATTCCCTCGAATAAAGCGTGTTACAGAATGCTCTGGTGTGGTCTCCCCTTTCTTCAGAACTTAACATTGGCGACGAGGATGGGATGTGGCCAACCAGCAGCAACTAACAAGAACTGAATCACACACCAAAACGCTGAACCGTAGCCGCGTCGCTGAGAGCTCGGTCAGTTGTGAATTGCGGAAGTGAAAGCAGAGCGTGTAGCCGCTCGTTAAAAAAGCTACGTGAAAGTAGGGCACTGAAAACCTCAGCCGCCCAGCATTGAGCACAGAATCCAACCGTCACAGTTCGGATTCTGCTGTTAGCGAAGTTCCGGCGCTGCACTCACAGCCGCCAGGATACAATTAGGCGCGCATTTTGAATAGCTGTCAGCACGGGGCTACAGCCATAGCCGCCTACGCCCTTGTAAGGGCGCGATTTTCAAACTGAAGTCAGTTACGGCTATACAGCCATAGCCACATAGAGCGTGTAACCCAGAGAGATCCTATAGAGCTGAAGCAGCACTGCGTACTGCAGCTGCAACACTTATCAGGGCCATTGTATTCCCAGTGAGATTGGTCAGTCTACAACAGACTGAACTTCAACATGAATTCAAATCCAGCATTTCCACCATTCAAGCCAGATGAAGACAAGTGGGACTCTTACAGGAACCGTTTCAATCACTACATTGATGCCATCGGTCTGGCCAATGCTACAGAGAACAGGAAGAAGTCGTACTTCCTGAGTTACTGCGGGGCCGCAGTATTCGATACCGCCACAGCGCTATTCGCCCCCAGAGAATTGAAGAACGTTCCTTGGTCCGAGCTGTTGGAGACACTCTCCAATCATTACTCCCCAAAGCCATCACAGATAGTGAGACGCTTCGCCTTTCGTATGAGGAAGCAAGCAGATGGGGAATCGGTCAATCAGTATATGGCCGCCTTGAGAACCGCAGCACTCCACTGCGAATTCAGAAATTACCTAGACGATATGCTCCTGGATCAACTCGTCTGTGGAGTCAGAGATATAAAATTACAGAGGCGTTTGCTGGCCAGGAAAGACCTCAACCTCACTCAGGCAATCGAAGAAGCTTTGGCAGCAGAATTAGCAACTCAGTCGGCCGCTGAAATTCAAGGTAGCGCAACCAAAACCAACCCGGTCACTGTCCATTCCGAGGAAGTGGTAAGCGAAGAAGACTCCATCGAGCACTCAGAGGTCCATCGCCTCAAACCCTTCAAACAGCCTCAGGTAGGAGCTAGACTAAAAAACAGCAGCACACCTAGACACAACCTGTTGTGCCTCTCCTGCGGGGGGTCCCATGCAAGAACAACTTGCAGGTTTAGGAACGCCACCTGCAACAATTGCAACAAGAAGGGCCACATCGCCAGGGCCTGCCAGGCAACGCACACAGCTCCACAAAGGTCATCATCCTTTTACTCTCCCTCCGAGCCACCCAGGCAAGTAGAAAATTGTTATACGTGTTACCAGGCTAACCATACCTTTTTGACCCCTAATAAAATCACACTTTCTATCCATCTAGAAGGTAAACCCTGCCTTATGGAAGTCGACACCGGGTCAGCGCTCTCGATCATCTCGTGGAGCATGCTAGAGAAAATACGACCTACCCTGTCCAGGAAGCAGCTCCAGAGAAGTCGCCTCACCTTGAGGGATTATCAAGGGAAGAATATTCCAGTACTCGGAACAGGCAAGTTCCTTGTTAGATTCAAATCCTTTAAAGGCCATCTGCCTTTAGTGGTGGTGGATGGTGCCCTCCCTAGCCTTTTGGGGTTGGATTGGTTCCCCTATCTTGGCCTTAGCTTAACGGGAGTACATGCTGTCTCACCTTCCGATATCGACACCCTATTTTCAGATTATGCTGATGTATTCAGCAATGAATTGGGCTGTTACAACGGTATGCCCATTTCTTTTTCAGTGGACCCGCAAGCTGTCCCCATCCGCTTGAAACCATGGAGAGTACCATTTGCTCTGCGTTCTAAGCTGGATGCAGAACTAGATAAATTGCTTAAGCAAGGGGTGATCGAGCCCACAGATTTTGCTAAATGGGAGACTCCAATTGTCACACCCCTAAAAATAGATGGCAGTATAAGAATGTGTTCTGACTACAAGACCACAATCAACCGCTATCTACAGACTAGCGCATATCCAGTCCCAGTAATCCAACACTTACTACACACATTTGAACCGGGAACCATATTCGCCAAATTGGATATGTCACAGGCATACCAGCAATTTCCTGTGGATAACCAAACGGCCGAATTGCAAACAATTGTCACCCACAGAGGGGCATTTCGATGCAAGCGCCTCCAATTTGGCGTTAGCGTCGCCCCAGGCATTTTCCAGTCATTAATGGAACGAATACTGCAAGGCCTCCCTGGCGTAGTTCCGTACTTTGATGACATCTTGGTTTCAGCCAGGGACAGACCCCAACTTTTCCTCAGAGTCAGAGCGGTATTGGATAGGTTTAGGCAGCATGGCCTCAAACTAAAAAGGGAAAAATGTGCCATCGCCACTAAGCAGGTGGACTTTCTTGGGTATAAAATAGATGCCTCAGGCATCCACCCGGTGGAGTCCAAGGTCAAAGCCATTCACGAGGCACCCACTCCGTCTTCCAAGCCAGAATTACAAGCCTTCCTGGGTCTGCTAAATTTCTATGCGTCGTTCCTACCCCACAAAGCGTCAGTAGCTGAACCGTTGCATAGACTTCTAGACAAAAACACTCCATGGCATTGGGGACCCAAAGAGGAACACGCCTTTAAGGCAGTCAAAACGCTAATCACTTCAGACACTGTCCTAATTCAATTCGACCAGCGCCTCCCTCTAGTCTTAGCGGCAGATGCCTCACCTTTTGGAATTGGGGCTGTTTTAAGCCACAGACTCCCCAACGGCACCGAAGCTCCAATCGCATTTTTTTCTCGAACCCTGTCAACAACCGAGCGTAACTATAGTCAAATTGACAAAGAGGCCCTAGCTGCCGTTGCTGCGGTCAAAAAATTCCATGAATTTCTTTTTGGGCACAATTTTGAACTTGTCACAGATCACAAACCTCTGTTGGGACTCCTCTCAGGAGAAAAACAAACACCGCAAGTCTTGTCTCCCAGGATGACTAGGTGGACCTTATTCCTGGCGGCTTACTCGTACAAACTGGTTCACCGCCCAGGAAAAAACCTTAGCCATGCCGACGCTCTCAGCCGCTGCCCGTTGCCAGCGCCCATGGAGGACCCGGCCCCGGTCCATGCAATTTTCGATGCTAGTGAGTTTAACATCCCAGTCACCGCCAGTGACATAGCTCTCCACTCCAAGAAAGACAAACTGATCGCCCAGGTCCTGGACTGGGTACGGAGGGGGTGGCCGGGCAGTAATCTGTCAACTGATTTCTCACCGTTTAAAACCCGCCAGCAGGAACTTTCCAGTTTACAGGGCTGCCTACTATGGGGGACCAGAGTGGTCATTCCAAAACCGCTGCGTACGCCCGCCCTGAAAGCGTTACACGAGGGGCACCCGGGCATCGTCCGGATGAAAGCATTGGCTCAGAGTTATGTATGGTGGCCCGGCATGGACGACGAAATCGCGAAATGGGTAAGCTCCTGCCGCCCCTGCCAAGAATCCAGGCCAGCACCACCGATTGCTACCCCAACCAAATGGGAGAGTGCCAACGCACCGTGGTCATGATTGCACATTGACCTGGCAGGTCCCTTCCATGGCAAGACTTTCTTAGTGGTCGTGGATTCATTCTCCAAATGGATAGATGTGGCCCTCCTACTCACAACTACCACCCGAGCAGTTGCCCAGGCTTTGACCCGCTTATTTGTTACACATAGTCTACCTGACACCATAGTCTCAGATAATGACCCCCAATTTGCCTCCACAGAATTCAGCCGGTATGTCACCAACCTGGGCATCCGGCATATCCTAACGGCTCCCTTTCACCCTGCCAGCAATGGGTTGGCAGAGAGAGCCGTTAGGACAGCGAAAGAAGCATTGGCAAGATTCACTCAAGATGACTGGCACTCCAGACTCTCTCGTTTTCTTTTAAGCCAACACTCGACCCCTTGTACAGTCACAAACAAATCCCCCGCCGAGTTACTGATGGGCAGACGCTTAAGGACAGTATTAGATAGACTGCATCCCCACTACTGCCCTGACACACCAATTGGTTCTAACAGTAGGGTCAGGAGTTTTATGTTACAGGACCAAGTGTTCGCCAGAAACTACGCAGGCGATCCACTGTGGGTGCCCGGAAAGGTTGTGGCCATCACCGGCCCTAGATCATACCGCGTCCAGCTAGAGGATGGTCGTATACGGCGGAGGCATCTGGACCAGATAAGAAGTCGCCAGAGCGAACATGCCAACGCTGATCCAGGGACTCCGGTGACTGTCCAATCGCCATACCCGAATCCCAGCTGCGACCTCCAGAGTGACCAGTCATCACCAGCCGAGCCAAGAGAACGGACGGTAGACCGGGACTGTCCTACAGAGGCATCAGCCGTTCCAACCAGCGACACCACCGGGTTGCGTGACAATGACAATTTAACAATCCAACCCGGGGGCTGTGACCATTCCCATACGCCAGACCGGGCCCCAGTTCGATCCGAGGGTCCAGCAGAGACAGTTCCGGACTCCCAGAACTCCATGCCACCTTGTGTCTCGCCAGAACTGCACCGGTCTGGACGCTCGCACAAGCCGCCTGCTTATTTAAAGGACTACTCGTGTTCGTATCTGGGGGGAAGGAGTGTTATGTCCCCGGGACTAACACAAGTTCTCTATCAGGTCCGTCCATCCGGTGGGGGCATTTGCAACCCCCATTGGCTGGCTCCCTTCGACAGCCGGCTATAAAAGCCGGCTGCTAGGTCGAGCCAGTTGCTGTTCGCTAGCTAGTCTGCTGTTAGCTGCAGACGCGACAGCCCCCTTTATTCCCTCGAATAAAGCGTGTTACAGAATGCTCTGGTGTGGTCTCCCCTTTCTTCGGAACTTAACATCTATCATTTTTGTTCTTTTCAATTATATCCTTCAAATTCTCTGGTTCCAGTTCCAACCAGTTTTGGAGATCATTCAAGATAAGGTAAGTATTTCTGTGAAATGCCAAATTTGAGACTGTATAGGGCATAATTGTAGAGCTAATCTAAGCCAAGACAGTGCTTCGAACTATGGGAGTCATGAAATGGTAGGAGGTTGTTAATTATTTATTATTGTTGTATTTTAGTTTACAAAGGAAGTGAAGAGGTGTCTCTGGTACTTTTAGCCTCTGGGGAAGAAATAATAAGTATGTATGGAGAGGGTTATTTATTGCTGTCATGCATCAAAAAGCTTTAAGACAATTCTCCCAATTTCCAAAATCTCTTTTCTTTTACAAACAAAAATATTTCCTGGAAATGTGGAAACATGCAGATAAATGTAAGATTAAGCTTGGCCATTATGTTAGTAAGAGCAAGACGATTTTCTTACTTTCTGTGATAAGCGATGGAATGTTGGCATGAAAAGGTGCTCATATTTAGTGATTGTATTACGTATATATGTATGTGTATGCATGCATGCAAAGTAAAGAGACAGGAGGGAGAATGATTGAAGAATTAGGATGAACTGACATAATGAGTAATCCATGAAACCAGATACAATCTGCCAGCTTTGGATAGCAATTGGATTCATTTTTTGTTTTGTTTTTGTCCTTGCCCCCATCCTGACCCCATTATGGGCTGTGTATGAGGAAACTTTCCAAGAAGTTAGGAGGCTTAAAATGACTGGTTTGCAACATTGAATTTATGGGGCTCTTAAACATCCCATAAACCAAGGGAACATTTTAAAATGTTAGGGATTCATCAAGTTCTACCTTTGCCAAAATATTCCACATATTACTGAAAACCATTTTGCAATATAATTATTTTTTATAATGATAGATTTCTACTGGTTGGGGATTTACAAAATTCTTCTTTGTAGTTGAATTAAAATGCATTTTAAGTATGGACATATGCATTTGTTTAGGGGTGGTAATGGGAAGATGGGAAGATCCAGATATATGTTGTCTAACCATTTGAACATTGTATCTGATCTTGTTTCTGCATTTCTTGTAGGAAACTTTTTTGAATTATATCAACTGAATATGTACAGACGTCTGATGATGTCTGAAGACAGATTGGATGGGCAAGAGACTTGCTGTAATCATTTGAGTCAGTTTTTGGGAGGTGATGCCATTGTGGCTTTTAGAGAAAAGGTCTTTGCATTATGAAGTCTGACCTGTTGACACACTCTTTCCCTTTAGTGCCATCCATCATTACTTTCTCCCTTTCCTCTAAGTAGAACTGTTTCTCATGAACTGCATGTTCTGGTGACCCATCAGATGCCGGATGGAGAAGCAATTTCTCCTTTCTTTCTTTCTTTCTTTCTTTCTTTCTTTCTTTCTTTCTTTCTTTCTTTCTTTCTTTCTTTCTTTCTTTCTTTCTTTCTTTCTTTCTTCCCTTCCTCCCTCCTTTTTCCTTTCCTTCTCCATTTTAGGCAACATACAATGAAAAGGGAATAATAAAACTGAGATTTATTTTTTTCATTTCATACACTCACCCAGGTGTGGGATTCTACTGATTTGGACCTGAACGGTAGAACCGGTTGTTATGATTCTCTGTAGTTTGGAGAACCAGTAAATCAGGCCTCTGGCTGCCCCTGCCCCTCTCCACTGGCTTCTCTGCTGCCTGCCCATCAGTCCTTATCACACATGTGCAACATTGCATGCATGTGCAACACTGTTGCCTGCAGCCTGCTCTTGCACACCCACCAGGCCAGCCATTGCTGCCTGCCTTCCACTGCAGCCCTGCCTTTACTGATCTCCCTGGGTGAGTGAAGTTCTGCAAGCCCTGGTCACTTTCCCTCCCACTTGCTTTTTGCTGCCACCACCGGTCATCTTCCCCCCGACTTGCCTTTTGCTGCTGCTACTGGTCGCCTTCCCTTCCCACTTGCTTTTTGCCACCGCCGCCGATCGCCTTTCCCCCACCACTTGCTTTTTGCCACCGCTGCCGATCGCCTTTCCCCCACCACTTGCCTTCTGCCAGGGAAGGAGAGGCTTGTATAGGCTCTGGCCAGGTCAGTGGCTGCTTCTCTCACCTGCTGCTGCATTGTGGAAAGCTTCCAATTCCCCTCCCATTAGAAACTGCTCCCAGGCAAGCAGAGAAGCAAGCCAGGTTTAATCCTGCTTCTCTCTGCTTGCCTGGGAGCCTTTTCTGATGGGGGCGGGGACTTGGAAGCTTTCTGCTGTGCTGGGAAACTCTTGTTCTCCCAAAAAATAGCAGCAGGTGATAGAAGCAGCTGCTAACCTGGCTGGAGCCTACATGAGACTCTCCACGTGTTCCTTCCTGCTGCTGTTTTTGGGAGAGCATTGCTATTCCAAGTTCCTTGGTAGGTAGCTCTGGCATGGGGTTGAATTCTTGTCCTGTGGCTACCTGGAATGGGGTGAAACCAGTGCTACTGTGGACCAAGTTATTGTATACTACTTCTGCAAAAGGAAGAAGGTCATTCCAATTGTCCTGTTGGTAATTAATAAAACATCTCAAATATTGTTCTAATATGCTGTTAATTTGTTTTGATCTGCCATTAGTTTCCAGATGATTCAAAGGGGACAACACTTGGGTGGAGCCTAATAGGTTTTAAAAGCCCGCCAAAATGTCAGTGTGAATTGTCCCTATCTGTAGATTATCCCTTTCTAAGATAATCCTTTGGGGAGCCCCATGGAGGCGATAAATGTGTATTGGAAACATCTGTGCCAATGCCTTGGCTGTTGGGGTCTTTTGGCAGGGTACAAAATGAACCTGTTTTGAAAAATGTTAGTTGCACCCCAGGGTGTTGAAGGTTCTGCCAGTCTTTGTAAAAGCCCAGGGAATTTTTCTTGTCTTCTTTTTGCAGCAGTGCAGATAGGGCAACTAGCAACACAGCTTTCAATATCTTTTTTGAGAGATGGCCACCAGAATTGTCTTTTGATGAGGTTCAGGGTTTTTACAAATCCAAAGTGTCCAGCTATTTTTGAGTCATGGCATCATTTCATGAGGTCCATTTTCTGGCTGGCAGGGACATAAAGTTTGTTTTCTACCCAAACTAGATCGTCTTTGAGTAAGCAAATGTTTTTGTTAGTCTGGAGCCAGTCATCCTTAAGTAGTGTCTCCTTAAATTTGGAAGTTGTTGCATTGTCAGTCAGTGGTTCTTTCTTCCCTTGCGCTCAGGTGATTACTTTGGCTGCAAGTTAAGTTGGTTGGAACATGGATTTTACAACTTCAATCTTTTTGCTGTTGTATTGGGGTTTTCTGGACAGGGCATTTGCCAAGAATTTTTTTTCCCCTGGGAGATATTGGAGAGTGAAATTAAACTATTTAAAATATTGAGTCCAGCTTACTTGTTTTGGTGAGAGTTTCCATGGAGTTTTCAGGGCTTCTAGATTTTTATGATCAGTCCAGACTTCAAAGGGGATTTTGTTCCCTTCTAGGAAGTGTCTCCATGTGACGAGTGCCCATCGCACAACACATTCCTCTTTCTCCCATATGGCCCATCTTTGCTCAGTTCCTGTCAGTTTCTTGGAAGTATAAGCACATGGTTGCAACTGTCCATGTTCATTCTTTTGGAGTAGAACTGCTCCAACTGCTACATTGCTAGCATCTGCTTGGATGACAAATGGTTGTTCAGGGTCTGGATGTTTGAGGATTGGTTCTGCTGAGAATAGCTGTTTAAGTTTTTTGAATGCCACTTAGCATTCCATTGTCCAGGTAAGGGGTTGCCTTGGCTTTGGCTTCTCCTCCCTTTCATTTTTAACAAGCTCGTAATGGGGAGGGCGATATTCGCAAAAGCTGGAATGAACTGATGGTAAAAGTTTGCAAAACCCAGGAAACTTTGCAGTTGTTTGCGAGTATGGGGAGGTTCCCAATCAATGACAGTTTTTAATTTTTGTGTGTCCATTTCTATTCCCTCTTGGGATATTCTATATCCCAGGTAGTCAATTTTTTTCCTGGTGGAACTCACATTTAGAGAGTTTTGCATATACACTGCTCAAAAAAATAAAGGGAACACAAAAATAAGGCATCCTAGATCTGAATGAATGAAATATTCTTATTAAATACTTTGTTCATTACATAGTTGAATGTGCTGACAACAAAATCACACAAAAATTATCAATGGAAATCAAATTTAGCAACCCATGGAGGTCTGGATTTGGAGTTACACTCAAAATTAAACTGGAAAAAAACACTACAGGCTGATCCAACTTTGATGTAATGTCCTTAAAACAAGTCAAAATGAGGCTCGGTAGTGTGTGTGGCCTCCACGTGCCTGTATGACCTCCCTACAATGCCTGGGCATGCTCATGATGAGGTGGCGGATGGTCTCCTGAGGGATCTGTTCCCACGCCTGGACTAAAGCATCCCCCAACTCCTGGACAGTCTGTCGTGCAACGTGGCATTGGTGGATGGAGCGAGACATGATGTCCCAGATGTGATCAATTGGATTCAGGTCTGGGGAACAGGAAGGCCAGTCCATAGCATCAATGCCTTTGTCTTGCTGGAACTGCTGACACACTCCAGACACATGAGGTCTAGCATTGTCTTGCATTAGGAGGAACCCAGAGCCAACCGCACCAGCATATGGTCTCACAAGAGGTCTAAGGATCTCATCTCGGTACCTAATGGCAGTCAGGCTACCTCTGGTGAGCACATGGAAGGCTGTGTGTCCCCCTAAACAAATGCCACCCCACACCATTACTGACCCACTACCAAACCAGTCAGGCAGGAGGATGTTGCAGGCAGCAGAACATTCTCCACGGCATCTCCAGACCCTGTCACATCTGTCACATGTTCTCAGTGTGAACCTGCTCTCATCTGTGAAGAGCACAGGGCGCCAGTGGCGAATTTGCCAATCTTGGTGTTCTCTGACAAACGCCAAACATCCTGCACGGTGTTGGGCTGTAAGCACAGCCCCCACCTGTGGACATTGGGCCCTCATACCACCCTCATGGAGTTTGTTTCTGACCATTTGAGCAACCACATGCACATTTGTGGCCCACTGGAGGTCATTTTGCAGGGCTCTGGTAGTGCTCCTCCTGTCCCTCCTTGCACAAAGGTGGAGGTAGCAGTCCTGATGCTGGGTTGTTGTCCTCCTATGGCCTCCTCCACATCTCCTGATGTACTGGCCTGTCTCCTGGTAGCACCTTCATGCTCTGGACACTACACTGACAGACACAGCAAACCTTCTTGCCACAGCTCGCATTGATGTGCCATCCTGGATGAGCTGCACTACCTGAGCCACTTGTGTGGGTTGTAGACTCCGTCTCATGCTACCACTAGAGTGAAAGCACTGCCAGCATTCAAAAGTGACCAAACCATCAGCCAGAAAGCATAGGAACTGAGAAGTGGTCTGTGGTCACCATTTGCAGAACCACTCCTTTATTGGGGATGTCTTGTTAACTGCCTATGCTTTCCACCTGTTGTCTATTCCATTTGCAAACAGCATGTGAAATTGATTGTCAATCAGTGTTGCTACCTAAGTGGACAGTTTGATTTCATAGAAGTGTGATTGACTTGGAGTTACATTGTGTTGTTTAAGTGTTCCCTTTATTTTTTTGAGCAGTGTAGTTTGGTGTTTTGGAGTTTTGTGAGAATTGCTCAGAGTATCTTTATTTGCTCTTCTTTTGTTTCAGTGTAGATTAAAATATCATCGAGATAAACTAGAACCTCTTTGTATAAAAAATCATGGAGAACCTCATTAATTAGTTGCATAAATATGGCAGGTGCTCCTTGTAGTCCTAAAGGGAGCACTTTAAAATGGTAGCATCCCAGTGGGGTGTTAAAAGCAGTCTCCCACTCATCCCCCTCCCTTATTCTGATGTGATAGTATGCCTCTCATAGATCTAACTTTGAAAAAAAAATTCCTTTTGAGAGGTGAGCTATCATGTCCTTCATGAGGGGGAATTCTCCATGTATATGGTGTTCAGGGTACGAAAATCCATGCAGAGGCACAGAGAGCCACCTTTCCTTTCACACAATAATACTGGGGCTACTATTTTTGGTGGAGAAGGTTCTATGAAACCCCTTTCAAGATTTTATTGATAAATGCTCTGGATCCATTTAGTTCTCTGGGGGACATGCAATACATTTTCAGTTTTGGAAGTTTAGCCCCTGGTAGGATTTCAATGGTGCAGTCTGTGGCGTGATGAGGTGGGAGTTCATCAGAAGCCTACTCGCTAAATACTTGGGTTAAATCCTGGTACTCTTTGGGGATGTTAATGGGTTCAGCTGGCTGGGCGACCATGGCTGGTTCTCTGTTCTCTTTTCTTTCTTCCCCCCCACTCTGAGCTGTTTGCAAAGGCTACATGTTTCTGGAACTGTACGATTCCTCTTTTCCAGTTTATTTTTGGATTCCATTTCTATAGCACGTGAGTCCTAGGACTAGTGGCCCTTCCATTCCTGGGGCTACAATGAACATGAGCATCTCATTATGGTTCCCCAGTTCTATTTTCAACGGTTCTGTGACAAAACTGGTTGGCTCCCCCACACACACACTATAGTTCCATCTAATTGGCAGAAAGTAATGGGGTTTTCCATTTTCCTTAGGTGGATTCCCAATTTCCCTACTAGGATGGGGTTGATTAGGCACCGGGTGCATCCCAAATCCAGTAACGCTGCTATTTCTTCCCCCTTCCCTCGGCTGGGGATAAAGAGTCTTAGGGGTAGAGTTAGTGGTTCAATTGGGCCACTTACCAGCAGGTCATCTTCTGGATCACTTTTAAACTGGCTCCATTCTCCTTGGAGTGTTGGGGATTCTTCCTCTGGGTTTAATGGGGGATCGAAACCTCGTGGCTTCTCGGTTTCTCAAAGCAGTTTCTTTTCCTTGGGGGTTGGATTTTCCAGGGTTCTGGCTTTCTGGCAGGGGTTTTTGAATGACATTCTGCTGTGTGGTGCCCCTCCTTTCCACACTAAAACAGCCAGATGGTCTTGGAGTCATGGTGGTTTGGGGTTTGAAAAAATCCCACTTCCCCTGGGGTGGGGATCTTCTCCAAACCCTGCCTCTGTTGTACTGATTATGGGCCATGTCTATCTCTGCTTCCTCTGCCATCAAGTACCATTCATGCAAAAGGTTTGGAGCCCCACAGGCCAGAGAGGCAGTGTACAGGTCATCATTGAGTCCATCTTTGAACCAACAGACTAGGATATCTTCTGGCCAGTTGACTCAGCTGGCCAGGTTGCAAAATTCCTTGGTGTATTCAGCTACAGGACAACAGCCTTACTTTACAACCCTAATGCGGTCCCGGCTTTTCGATTGGTGAGGGGGTCCGCGAAGTGGTGGTGTAGGGCTGTCATAAATCGATCGAGGTTCCTCAGCTCTGGGGCATTAATGTTGTGGAGGGTTACCATCCATCTGATGGCTGCTCCTTCTAAGGCCAGGGTGATGACTCACACTTAGGTCCCCTGGATCAGGAAGTTCTGCCCATATTCTTGCATATAGGTGAGGACTTGCACCAGGAAGAATCCCAATTTCTGGGGATCCCCATCAAATTTCATCCCCAGGGGCCAGATCTTTCTTTGCAGTTGTATGTCTCTGGGTTGGCCAGGGTTAATCCTCTACTCTGGAATGGCAAGAGGTCGGGTACCTGGCATTGCTGCTGGTCCTCCAGCTTCTTCCATTGCTTGTTCATTCTCAGCTGGATCAGGGGTGACGGCTTGGGTTCTCTCAATTTCTGGTTCACTCAATCTCCTTCGTTGGTGACCTGGTTCATCCCATACATTGAGGCTTTCTGGGGCTTCCCTCATGAGACAATATATGTACTGTTTCAGTCGATCATCTGCCCGTGGTTCCTCGACCCATTCTTACTGATCAGAAAGGGCCTCCAGCTCCATTTTCCACCCAGTTTATGGTTACCACGGGTGAAGGTTACTCCCTTGGTTCTTCTATCCCAGCTGTCTCTCTTTCCTACACCTATAGACCAGCAGGGCTTCATGGAATTTTTGCAGGCAGCTTCAATATCTTCGATGGGATACACAAAGCCAGTGTCTGGCTGTGTAGTTGTCGAAGTTTCTCCCCATCATTCAGCTTCCCCTTGCTCCTTGCTATCTTCAGACTTTTTTTTTTGCAGGTTCCCTTCAGTAGAATGAAGTTCTTTTTGGAAGGAGGAAAAAAAATTCCTCTCCAGGTTGACCACTATTGTAGACCCCGCTTTATGTGAGGCCCAGACTCTCTCCCATTCAAACGATAAGAATGAACTTCTGAAAGCTGGGTATTTCAAAAGGAATTCTTTATTGTGAAAGGGAAATTATCCAGATACTCGTCAAAGCAAGGTCTAATATGCCTCCAGGCATGCAGCATAGATAAAAGAGTTAGTCTCCCCTTAGTCTGACGTGGATTTTGTCAATACAAAGAAGCAACACGTTAATCCACCCCCCACACACACACAACCTTCTGGGAACATAGTTGAGAAAAGTTTCCCAGGAAGTTTCTTTCGGAGCTGGAATTTTTATGGCCCCTTCTCCTCTTGCTATCTCTCCAGGTGACAAGTTTCCAGGCTCCAGTCCCCAGTTGTATATCATGTGTAAGTTATACAGATTCAATACAAGACTTAAGATATTCAGGTTGCATCAAAAAGGATTACTTGTACCAACTCCCTCCCCCTTCTTCTTCCATTGAAGAACAGCAGATACATGGATCTGACATATTAATGTGACTGTTTTGGTCATGGCTATCTATTCTTTTTTTTAAAAAATCCCAACAACCCACAAATGATATTTCTGAGCAGCTGCTAAAAAGTTGTGAATTAAAGAGGATACCAAGAAAAGGGAAGATTCATCAAATATGCCAGAACAATGATCTGGAACAGGGAAAACCAAAGAGAAAAGACACACCAGCAATAAATTCTCCTTCACCAATAGCAGGTTAACACTGCTAATTATTGCCATTGATACTGTTATGTCTTGGGAACCGGTTGGGGCTCCAACCGGGTCCGCTCTTTAAGCAGATTCAACAACCGTTCCTATTGGCTGGCGCCGTTTGACAGCCGGCATATAAAAAGCCGGCTGTCAAGCCAAGCCAGCCGTTGTTCGCACGCGAGTCTGCCCATTCACCGGCAGGCGCGACAACCACCGTTCATCAAATAAACATTGTTAACCGTATGCCCTGGTCTAGCCTCTCCTTTCCTTCGAA
>NW_020770110.1:0-30944 GCF_900518735.1 Pseudonaja textilis
ATATATATATATAAAGAGTAATAGAAGAGCCAGATTGGTCTAATGGTTAAGGCACCAAGCTATAAAGCGAGAGATGATGAGTTTTAATCCTGTCTTAGCCATCAAAACCAGCAGGGTGACCTTGGCCCAATCACCAGGAGACGGTGAGTTCTAGTCCTTTTCTTAGGTATGAAGGCCAGCTGGGTGACCTTGGGCTAGTTATTCTCTCTCTCAGTGCAATTCACTTCGTAGGGTTATTGTTGTAGGGAAAATAGGAGGAGGAAGATGTGTTTGATATGTTCTCTGCCTTGAGTTATGTGCAAAATTAATAAAGGTGGGATACAAATAAATAATAAATAAAATAATATTGAACAGAACTGAAGTGCACTGTCGGTATGAATCCATAAAGATGTGATATAACCAAAGCCAGCCATGATAATAATTTCAACCATTACAACACTGGTCCAGATGACACAAAGAAAGTATGTTTTTAAAAACTTATGAAAAGTGAGGAAAGTTAAGGCAGTGGCAATCCATATCTTGGTATGTGTGTGCGTGTGCACGCACGCGCACGTTCACCATTCCAGAAAGCATTGCTGGGATAGATCAATTGTATTCCATCAGATGATGCTGCTCAGATGAACCTTCAGCAGATCAACTGTATAACAACTTATGGGACAGATGGAAACAATTGCAGAATTTGGGAGTGTTTGTGCCCATTGTATTCGGGCCTGCTGTCATTGAAATTTTGAAGCTGTTTTTCAGATCATTACTTCCTAAGAATCCTGCAGGTCAGGTCCATAGACAATGAAAAATGTTGTGGAGGACACACCCCAAAAAAGAAGACAGGTTAATTGGAATCTGCATGACAAAGGCTTGGGTGTATGCCTTTCTATAAACATCTATAAAATCTGAATGCTCTTAAACTGGAAAACAATGCAGTGTATTTACCCTTAACATATTAGCAATAGCCCTTAGACTTATATATCACTTCACTGTGCTTTACAGCCCTTTCTAAGCAGTTTTACAGAGTCAGCACATTGCCCCCAACAATCTGGGTCCTCATTTTACCAACCTCAGAAGGACGGAAGGTAGAATCAACCTTGAGCCAGTCAGGATACAACTGCTGACAGTCAGCAGAAATAGCCTGCAATACCGCCTTCTAACAGATTAGCTCATTTTGCCAATGCACTTAAATTAAAATAATTTTACTGAAATGGGGGTGGCAGCATCATGGAACTGGAGGCAGGCTCCCTTTTCCTCCTCCCTGTTTATGGGTCTTTTGGAGGTTTTCATATGTTGAGAGGTTGTATAGAACAGGGGTCTCCAACCTGCATGCGCTGGCTGGGGAATTCTGGGAGTTGAAGTCCACAAGCCTTAAAGTGGCCAAGGTTGGAGACCCCTGGTATAAAATGCTGGTTCATTCAGAGTTTACACACCAAACAACAGCAATGCCATGATATTGGTTCAAATGCCATCATCTGGGAAGCAGTTTGTATCCAAAACATGAGGACTAAGTAGTTGTGAACAGAGAGTTGACAGTTTTAGCTGCTTAAAGCAAACTTCTCCTGATATGGTTTCTTCATTTCTCCTTTTAGCATTCCCCAGTGATCCGGTTATTGAGCTCAAAAGCCCTCTCATTCTTGGGCAACCTGCTTCTGTCACCTGTCGTGTCCCCGAGGTCTATCCTTCTGAGCAGTTGATGATCACTTTGATCAAAGGAAAACTAACTGCTGAAAAAGAGTTTTTTCAAGACCCTCATACAAAATCATTGCAGACCAAGAACCTGAAGGTGGATTTCATTCCTACCGAGGAAGATTTTGGGAAAGAGATTATATGTGTAGCTGAGCTGTCTTTAGAGGACATGGTTCTGGCGCCCAGGCAGGCTACGCATGTGATGGAAATAAACTGTAAGTATGTTGATGGAATGAAGATTCAAACATAGGTTGTATTCATGTTAAGATTGCTTCCCCCTGCAATAGGCTCGGCTAGTTTTAGGAGGATTTTAAGAAGGAATCTTAAGACAATTGTGGCAAGACAAGTCAAATGAGCAGTTCTGGTTTATGCTTTCATTTTCATTTAAAGTACCTTCGCCATCTGATTAATATTTGTACTTTAAACATTTTTAATAGAGGAAAAAAATCCATCCGTGATTAAACATTTTTTGATATTCACCATGATGATTCTCAAATCCTTCCCCATTTGGGGCACTCATTATGACCTTCAACTTACAGTTTACTAATTTAACATGGCTATCCTTTGCTTTCTTTAAGATGGCCCACGGAATACTAAAATCGTGGCATTTCCAGGCAACACTGTACTAGAAGGAGAAGCACTGATACTTACCTGCTTGACTGAAAGTCATCCTCGGGCTAGTTTTGTCTGGAAGAAGCAGCTTCCTGATGGACTGGCCCAGAATATTGCAGAAAAGTACAACCTCTCTATCCCAAATCCTCAGCCCTCTGACTCTGGAACCTATACCTGTGAAGTCACCAATGAAATTACAAGTGTAGTGGAGAGAACATCGCTATATATTTCTGTACAAGGTATAAAACTGATGGGACTGTAAAAGGCCATATTCTTGAATGCACTCACAGATCTGAATCCCCACAACTACTGGCCTTGCAAAGCAAGGGTTTCACCTTTTCATCTGCAATAATCACCAGTCTTGTTTATAGCCAGTCTCATTTTAATCATGAAGGATCAGATAATAGCAACTTATTTAATATTGCAAAAGTAGGGTATTCATTGGTCAGCCTATTCATATTCACAGAATATTTATTATAGGTTTTAAAAAATCATTTGCAAATCAAGAGTTTGGAATCCCTAGATTTAATGCACTAATAAGTTTTCCAATATTTGTTGTGGGTCATTTTGAGAACCTTTTAATAATATACTATATAATAGGAGAGTGCGTGATCATTAAGTCCATTTCTAAACTTCCTAGCTTCACTTATAAAGCTTTCCTGTTTAGAATCCGATTATGAAGAGGAAAGATTAAGGCAGAGATAAGAAGTCTATCTTCTTTCACTGAAGTTATTTGAATGTTAACGTTAAATATTCTCTAGCTAAAGCCTGGATGTCAAATATTTTACATTCAAATAAGCACAAAAACCAATATATAAGGGTTTTTTAAATCTCAGGTGCTTGAGCATTCATGTTGAAAATATTCAACATTAACATATATAAACTATCATCACATAGTTTGATTTTATATTTGTCAAAAGCAGATTGCCTTCTTTAAACAATTATTAACAGAAGTGCATATTTTCATTTCTTTCTTTAGCTTCAGTCTTTTCAACAGCCGCTTCAACATTAACCACCCCATCCGAAACAACAGTATTAACCACCCCATCTGAAACAACAGCATTAACCACCCCACCTGAAACAACAGTATTAAGTACTCCATCTGAAACAACAGTATTAATTGAAACAACAGCATTAACCACCCCATCTGAAACAACAGTATTAACCACCCCATCTGAAACAACAGTATTAACCACCCCATCCGAAACAACAGTGTCTTTTACATCAGATGCAGCATCAGAAACTACAATATCGGTTATATCTCGTGCAACACTGAAAACTTTTTTGTCTACAGCATCAGATATAGCAACATCGGAGTTGATTACAATGTCTTCATCAGATACAGCACCCAAAATAATTACCTCCATGACATCACATGCAGCACTGAAAAACAATACAGCTGTGCACCTGGTGGATGCTTCTACTGATGACAGAAATAATACAGAAGAGATCATAATAATTGGTACATATTTTTCAATCATTGAACCAGATAACCATACTGCACTAATACTGCTAGCAGATTGCATTGCCTTAACACTCCATGCTTATTGGGTAGCAGTCCCCAAAGGGTAACTGAGATCAGCTCTTCTTTTCCCTGGCTAGGATTCTTGCAATACTAAAAGACATTGCTTAGACAGCAAACTAGCCTTTGTACAGGTAGTCCTTGACTGACAATTGCAATGGGGCCCCAAATTTCTGTTCATGAGCAAAGCACTTAAGTGAATTTTACCCCATTTTATGAACTTTCTTTGCCACAGTTGTTAAGTGAATCCCTGCAATTGCCCAGTTGTTAAGTGAATCTCGTCTCCCCACTGACTTTGCTTGTCAGAAGGTTGTAAAGTGGGAATCACATGACCCCAGAACACTGCAACTGTCACAAATGCATGCCAGTTACCAAGTGTCCAAATTTTGATCACGTGACTGTGGGGGTTGCTTCAAGGGTCTTCAGTGTGAAAAATAGTTGTACGTCTCTTTTTTTCAACTTTGAATGGTCACTAAGAGAATAGTTGTAAGTCGAAGTCTACCTGTATAAAGAAATTATATACAAGAGGAAAATAGCAACGAAGAAACGTGATCAGAAATGCAGTGTTTTCCATGGATCAAATACAATGGTGGGATTAAAAATTTTTTTACTACCGGTTCTGTGGGCATGGCTTGGTGGGTGTGGCTTGGTTGGCATGGCAGGGGGGGGATACTGTAAAATCTCCATTCCCTCCCACCTCAGGGGAAGGATAGTGCAAAATCCCCATTTCCTCCCCAGCCCACTAACCTGCTTGCCAGCTCTGTTCTTCTGTGCAGGGTAACAAAAGAAGACCCAGCCAATCAGCTGGGACTAGGGAGACAGAGAACAGATGTGGGCGGGGCCAGTCATAGGTGCTATTTGCCAGTTCTCCGACCTACTCAAAATTTCCGCTATCGGTTCTTCAGAACTGGTCAGAACGTGCTGAATACCACCTCTGGTCAGATACCTTAGCCTTTTAACTATTCCCTTACATTGCCTTTAGCCCATATTTCACTCTTTTCCTAACTAAAGTTGGTTAATTTTCCATATTAATCTGTATGGAATCTTTCCCCAAACTGATTTTGGAACTTTAATTCCCAGAATTCTCCAGATAGCAGGGCTACTGTAGAGTATTCCAGGTATTAAAAACTACACATTTGGAAAGGTGTCTTAGGGGATTGTTGGCAATGATATTATTCCCCTCTTCATCCCCCAAAAATGTACTTCTGATACTTCTATATCAGGACCTGATACTTCTATATCAGGACCTTCTGTCCAGTGGTGGGATTCAATTTTTTTTTACTACCGGTTCTGTGGGTATGGTTTGGTGGGCGTGGCAGGGGAAAGTCTGTAAAATCTCCAGTCAGAGGTGGTATTTGCTGGTTCTCCAAACTACTCAAAATTTCTACTACCGGTTCTCCAGAACTGGTCAGAACCTGCTGAATACCACCTCTGCTTCTGTCCATGAATGTGACAAGGTATAAACATTGCTATAAAGAGGAGTAGAATTTTTATGATTTGTGACCAAAATGCCAGCCCCAGAAGAGAAGGAAGAGGAGGTAATGTTAAATCCAGAAATAGATAAACATTTGTCAGTGAAACTTTCTGATAGCATTGTCAATGCCCATTGTTGTCATACTATACTCATTTTTTTCCCTGTTTGTTTCATTTTCAGCCAGAGTTGAAGAGCTGGAGTACGTGACTCCTGTAATCATCGTAGTTTCTTGTTTATCCATAGTAGCAGGTCCTGCAGCTGCCATATTTATTTACATTTTTAGAAAGATGAAAATAAATGGATCCTACAGTCTTGCAGACTCACTTAAACCAAACATATAAGTCCATTAACTGGAAGTAATTAGACAGTTTTAAAAGTTTACCAACTAGATGAGACTGGACCTTGCTCAGAATCTTGGTTGATCTTTCTCATCACAACTCGGTGTAAGAGGAATTGAGCTGATGTGCTTTGGAAAGGAGGCCAACCAAAATTAGGCCTTTTGATGGAAACTGGTCTCTTGGGTCAAGACTCTGTCTCCACTCAGTGTCTCCATTCAGCCATAAAGTGATACCTTGGACTAATCTATAGATATGTCTCTAAATCAGTGGTCCCCAACTTTTGGGGCACCAGATATCGGTTCCATGGAGAAAGGTTTTTCCATGGACCGGAGTGGGCATGATTTTGTGTATTGCCTGCATCCCCCAGGTGGGGCTTCCCTTGTTTGCATGGCCCAGTTTCTGTCATGCTGTGTCTGGTGCCGCTCCATGGACTGGGAATTGGGGACCCCTCTTCTAAACTATGCTTTCATTTTACAATATCAACTTTCATGTGCAATACGAGCCAAACGAAACCTGCCTTTCTTTTTGGTAGTGCCAGACTAACTTTCAGGCTTATCTACCTACTCAACGAAGTAGTTACTTATGAGAATAAAGTGAAATGCAATAGGGTGGGCTATCCAGAGATCCTTATAAATGGATGCAAGTCATGCAATATGAACAGTTTATCAACAGAAGAGGAGTAGCATTGCAGTGTAGCACTGATTATGTTACCTAGTTGGGTAATGAAATGTCTGCAACAAAACAAGCTCACAGAGCACCAAGGATCCCACATGAACAGCTTTGTGAATACAAAAAGGTCTATTTGCTAGCTTTAGGAAAATATATTTCTTTGTTTGGCAAAATGTCCATAAAGCTCCACTTTGCAATGTTTTTGTGCCATTTCTGGATCAGTTTACTGCACCTGTGAGCTCCTGCCATCCTTTTATTTCAACAGTTAAACCTCTTTGCTTCTGTGCAAAGTGACATGCTGCGTGGATATTTAGTTTTGTTTTCTTTATTGCTCCTGTATTTTGGTGTAGGGACTTTGTTACTCCAGGCAGTTCTCAACCAAGCAGTGATTTTTGCCCTTTGTTCTAGAAGACTGGTCATTTCCAAACTGTTTTTGAAGGATTGGACAGTAGAAATGTATGTAAATATGCTGTAAGATATATTATATATTTCTTGTAAATAATGTATCATATTCTGAACATATGTGTTATGCCGAGGTGGGATACAATTGGATAAATCTACAATAATATATGTATTTTGTATATAGTACTTTTAACCTGCAAGTAGCAAATACAAAATTGTTCACTGCTACTTGTGAATAATTACATGATATTCTGAAGGTTTTCTTTTCAGAATGGGCTTAATCCTGGTGGAACTAAAGCATTTCAAAGACCTGCTGATCTCAACAAAAGGGGATTTAAAAAATGCATTGTATTCTGTTGAAATTGGTTAAATGTAAAAAGTGTTTAGCTTTGATGGGTTGTTTCGGTATAAATAGATGCTCACACCCTCATGTTTGCAATGCCACAAATAGTGTGGAGGATAGAGTACATACAGTATACAGTTTTAAGGTTCTACATAATAGTGAAAGTTAATTTTTTTGAGAAATATTAGGAAACTTGAAAGAAGACCATGGTTTCCTGGAATCTCTAGGGAAAGGAAGTAACAACAATTAAACTGGTAATAACACTGACATATATTCATAGTATAGAAATGTCCCATTACTTAGTTCTAGATATCTGAATAAAATGGAAGGTACAGTCTTATATACAATTAAAGTAGGGCATGAGCATCATTGTAGAGCTAAAACTCTATTTCGATATTGTTAGCTATATTATGAAAGGAATGATTTGTACACTCCAGAAACAATTGCATTTTAAGTTCTATTCCAAGGTTATAACCTAATTTTTTTAAAAAAATATTGTGAGTCTTCCACCCACCGGGTTCATGTTTTGGTACTTTATAGCTTGTACAGAATTATTTAAATTTGTTTTAGCAATGCAGTGTTCTGTGAAACTGAATGTTTATGTTGACATCTGTGGATTTTCTTTTGTTTGACTAGAGAGTAAAATAACTCAAATGCTGTATTAATGTATGATTGAATTGTAAATAAAAGTACTTTTCTGATTTTATAAGCATTGCTGGTAACTCTTGATTTTCCTTGTTATCATCAATAAGCTACAACCCAATAGAACATCCATTCTCCAGAAAAAAGGAGATAGTGGGCAATGGCATAGATGTGGCCATGGGTATCTTCAGGGAGAACAGAAGAAGTCAAATGATAAAATGTGTGATGATATCATCATGCAAATGTGACTTGCACCACATGTTTAAACATGAGTACATAAGGATAACATTTGCATAAGGATGTTACTGTGTGTGTTTTATCATTTGGGCATTTTTGTGGTTTGCTGTAGGTGATGCCGAATGCAATTCATACCATACCTACTCTGTTGTCCTACGGCCTAACAATTCTGTGATCATATCACTGTCATTGCCATTAAACCCAAGGACAGACTTTGAGCAATAGCAGTGTGGAGTTAAACTAGTGAATACAAGAGGGATTTATACTCGAGAGAGGGTCTGGAAATCTTTTCAAGGAACAAAGTCACCTTAGCCAGTATTGGCACATTATTAAATATTAGCAAGTCCAGTTAAATCTCAGTTTAATGTTACCAGTTATAAAGAAGGAAGATCCTTTTGGATTGTTTCTCTCAGGTATCAAGATGTTATGTTAGTCAACCCTGGTAAACATTCTGTGGCAAAAAAAATAGAAACCTTTCTCATGATAGGCTGATCTGTTGCAATGTCACATTTTGAGACTGATTGCTACTAGTTCAAATATAAAAGACAGATTAAAAAAACCTGTAGCATGTAAACAAAGGGCAATAATTATGATTTCACACAAATCCTTTCAGAAATCACAAATTTATTCAGGTGCATGTATAATTAAATACAGTACACTATATTTTGCTAATAAGTTTTGTGGCTACTTCTACTGAGGAAATGCAATTGGAAAATGCTATGTCAATATCTCTTCATCTGGTTCTGAACTATATTTGTCTATAGTAAAATGGAAAATTCACACTGGGGATGCTTCTTGGGGTGTGGCAATGTAGGAATCTTCCACTGTTGCACTGTATCTCCCGTCTTCTTTTACCATTAGTATGTTGCTTAGAGATTGATGGCCAATAACATCTGGAAAGGCACATGTTGCCCAATTCTGTATGGAGCTTTTCATGTACAGCACAACTGCCCAATCTCTGTGGCAGAATTTAACCAAGGTCCTGCTATTGTAATTCACTTGCAAGACTCCTGTGACTTCTACTATTTATTTCATTGTTTTAATCAAACAAAAAACCAGTTTAATAAAAAAGGAAGAATGAACAACTATAGTGTCAATAGGTATCTTTCTGAAAGCATGCTAATATAACTAAATGGTGAGTGTGCTTTATATTAGGTAAATAATGTGTATACTTTTCATAATACAATTTAAGAGTCCTGATATGAAATGTCTTTGCTTCTCTCCTCCTTAGCCCATGTAATCACTGCATGGTTCAATATAGATTTACTTGTATAGTTGATTAGAGTTTTATCCCATCTTTATTACTTTATAAGTAACTCATGGCAGCCAACATACCTAATGCTCTTTTCTCCTCCTATTTTTCCTATAACAACAAACATGTGAAGTGAGTTAGTCGGAGAGAACATGAGTGGCCCAAGTTCACCCAGCAAGCTTTGTGCCTAAGGCTAGATTGGAACTCACAGTCTCCTGGTTTCTAGCTCAGTGCCTTAATCATTACATTAAGCTCTCGTATGTCATTGGATCCCTCAAATGAGCTAAATTGAATGAGCATGTTGTACACAGTCCTTGATTAGTGGGGAAAATATTACAGAATTGTGGGAGAGAGATAGTCAGAGTACAGTGCCTATTAAGTGTGCAATGCCCCCAAAGAGGCCCTCTGGAATTCTGGGAGTTGAAGTCCTCCAGGGTTAAAGTTGCCAAGGTTGGA
This sequence comes from Pseudonaja textilis, assembly GCF_900518735.1. The sequence continues at coordinate 9,622 of NW_020770110.1, forward strand.
GATCCCTGCTCCAAAGTATAGTTTGGGTATCCCAAAGGTGCTTTTTCAAGAGATAACTGGACTTTCTGGAGAAAGTCCAGTTGCCTCATGAAAAAACACCTTGGGACAACCATGACCTGAATGACTGAGAATCTCCACAGACATACAGTTTGGGTACTTGACATGCCAGTCAAGCCTTTAAATTAATTGAAGTAGGATCTTAGTTTTCTCATGCACTCTGGCTTATTAAGCTATTGAGATCAATACCAAAAGCAATTGGGAAAAGATTGCATCAGTACAGAATGAAACGAACAGAAGAAGAGAATCATGTAGACAGTTGCCTGCACTTCCCAAGGTCTTCAAACTTGACCCTCCCAAGTCAGCAAATTGGGTGTTTTTTCAATGAGAACTTCACTGGAACTACGTTGGTCTAGTGGTTAAGGTGCTGGCCTAGAAACAAGAAGCCTGTGAATTCTAGTCCCAGCTGGGTGACCTTGAGCCAGCCAGTCTTTCTCAGCTCAACCTATAGGGTTGTTGTTGTGAGGTAAAAGAGGAGGAAGGAGTATATTGAATGTTCCCCACTTTAAATCACTTATAAAGTAATAAAGGCAGGATAAAAATCTGATAAATAAATTAAAATGTAGCTAGGTTTTCCACTCTTGCAGCTTCTACCATGCCTGGGACAATTGTTTTGCTGCCTATGAGTAAGGGTTTAATATCTCCTATGTTGATGCTAAGTATCAAATATTTGCCAACATTTACAGAATATGTGTTCCTCTATGAGCAAAGAAAAAGATATCAATAAAACTCAAAGAGGAAAAATGGGAGGAAGATAAATGAGAGGAGTCTAGGTTTTTTTACTATTTGTCGGTGATAATATATTTATTCTCTGTTCTCGATCCTTTGCTTTCCAGTACTTTCTCCACATTTTCCTAAAGCCTTATATAAACCTCAGTAGATTTATTGATGCATCCAGGAAAGCTATTTTTGGTGTCATTGTGAGATGTTCTTTTACAGTACATTCAGGAGGCAGTTACTGGAAGGATCTGGTTAGATGTTAAAAGATATCTTACTAAGCCAACAAACAATTTGACAATTTGAATTAATTAATCAATGAGGTGGTGGTTTCCTTCTCTGGATGCATTCAAAAACGGTATGGATAGCCTTCAGTTAGATAGGTTTTAATTTGGATTTTTCCACTGAGAAATAGATTCTATCAACAAGAGAATTTAGACTGATTGAATGAATCATTTAGACCAGTGGTGGGATTCAATTTTTTTTTACTACTGGTTCTGTGGGCATGGCTCGGTGGACAGGGTGGGGTGTGGCTTCCTGGGTGTGGCTTTCTGGGCATGGCAGGGGAAGGATAATGAAAAATCTCCATTCCCACCCCACTCCTGGGGGAAGGATACTGCAAAATCCCATTCCCTCCCCACTCCACTAACCTGTTTTCCAGCTCCGTTCTCCTGTGTAGGGCAACAAAAGAAGACCCAGACAATCAGCTGGGACTCGGGAGGCAGAGAATAATTGGGGGCAGAGCTAGTCAGAGATGGTATTTGCTGGTTCTCCGAACTACTAAAAATTTCTGCTATCGGTTCTCCAGAACTGGTCAGAACCTGCTGAAATTTAGATTCTAATGGTCTAAACCAGCATTTCTCAACCGTGGCGACATTAAGATGTGCGGACTTCAATTGCCAGAATACATCTTAAAGTTGCCACAGTTGAGAAACACTGATTTGAATGATCCATTCCAACATAGTCTAAAAAAACCTAGTCAGTTTTTCAGTGCAATACGCAAGAGGCCACAAATAGGGGCACACAACATGTTTGGATTACTCCATCCCTGTCACAAATGGCATACAGTTAATAGCTAGTTGATCTAAGTCTCTTCTACTTTATTGAGATATATTCTGATTAAGGATAAAATAGCTGGTCAAGGTGCAACTTTGGATGGAGGAGTGGATGGAACAAATCTTCACGGTTCCTAATGCTCTGCTTTGCCACATAGGAGAAATCATTATGAAGGTCCTTCTTGTATCTTTTGGAAGACAAGACATACCTTCACACCAGTTGTTATAATCCAGATCTGCACAGGTGATAAAAGAGTCCCTGTTTTGCTCATCCTTTGTTCCTGATGATATGGCATCAGGAGTAAAGAAATAACAACACATCAACTCTATAATAGCAATAGCACTTATATACTGTTTCATAGTGCTTTACAGCCCTCTCTAAGCAGTTTTTAGAGTCAGCATATTGCCCCCAACAATCTGGGTCCTCGTTTTATCAACCTCAGAAGGATGGAAAGCTGAGTCAACCTTGATCCTGGTGAGACTTGAACTGCCAAACTGCTGGCAGCCAGCAGTCAGCAGAATTAGCCTGCAAAACTGCATTCGAACCACTGCACTACCATGGCTCTTAATTCCTAATTCCCTAATCCTCTAATTTCCGCCCCCCCCCCACCAAAAGACAAGATTACAGACCAAGAATTTCTAAATAACGAGTTATTTAATGTGAGTATAGAATACAGGACATCCTCAATTTACAGCCATTCATTTCATGACATTATGAAGTTACAGCAGCACTGGAAAAAGTGACTGACAATTGGTTCCTCCACTTACAACAATCACAGCTTCCCCACAGCAAACAGTATGCATTTATGACAGTTGCAACATCTCAGGGTCACATGATCGCCATTTGAGACCTTTCCAATTGGCTTCTGATAAGTCAACAGGAGTAGCTGGATTCGCATAACAACATCATGATTCACTTAACAACTGCAGGGTCTATTTAACAACTGGCAAAAAAGTCGAAAAATTTGGCATGATTCATTTAATATACTCCTTGTGTAGCAATGGAAATTCTGGTCCTGATTGTAGTTGTATGTTGAGAATTATGGTACAGTATATCAGAAGCTGCAAATTATTCAATACTGCAGCCTTAGCATGCAAAAAGCTTTGCATCCTTATCCACTGGAGAAGATCTATAGGTTCATCCTGAATCTATAAGAAATTAGAGTGTCAAAGTTTTGATTTAATTCAACTGTTGACTTCTTTTTTCTCTCAGCTCACTTTTCATTTTATTGCTAAGGCTGTAAACGTCATACATGATTGAAAACAAAAAAAAAATCTAAATATTTTACTTCTTTTGCCTTACTGAAGTGATAGTCTGTCTACTATTGAGTGAGTTTTAGAACTTCTAAATCAGCTTGAAATATGTAAAAGGCTGCCACAGAGATGCTAAAACGAATAGGTCAAAGAAGGTGGTGATGGAGGAGGAGGAATAGAATAGAATAACAGAGTTGGAAGGGACCTTGGAGGTCTTCTAGTCCAAACCCTGCCTAGGCAGGAAACCCTACACCACTTCAGACAAATGGTTGTCCAACATCTTTTTAAAACCTTTTGCAGGAGGAGGAGGAGGAGGAGCTTCACTGGGGCTTAGCCATCTATATTATATGTGGAGAAGCATGACTCAATGGCTCATGGGTTGTCTAGTCCAGGTCAACTTAAAATTAGGGGAAACTCCCCAATAGTGTGATCTGTCCTCAGTGATGAGCTGTCCTTTGCTAAAATATTTTAAACAGAGTCTGGTCAGTTATCTGTCAGAAAATTACTTTTATTAATAGGAGTTGAACTAGACTTTTAAATCCTTTCCTATTCTATGAGCCTTAATTACACAATCAATTTCAATCCTTTATATAAAAAGAGTAGACTGCCCACTTCCAAGTACCTTGAAATACAGTATGTTCTTACAGCTTGATCAGCTAATTTCAATCATTTGCTTTATGGATCACTTACTGATGTCTGGGAATCTGTTAATGCCTTCATATTTTAATTTAATAACCAACTTCATTCCATCTTTTACGAATATCACTGTTCTGCTTCCCTAGAGCAAAGACCCAAAAGTATTATTTAGAGAGCTGCATACGTTCTCTTTGAATAGCTACTTACACTGCTATTTCTCAGCCTTCATGTTTTCCTTTCTTCATCCTAGAAACTTGAAATTGCCCTTCCAGCTCTTGAGTGGAAAACCTTGGTTCCTGAAGTGAAGAAAACCAGAAGTTGGAAATTTGAGGAATTTTTCAATACTGGGCCAATGGGCTAGATTTTCCAGATAAGCCCGTTGAACGAAGAGAATGCATTGTGGAGAAATCTGTTCTGCCTCTCTGCACATTGTCAGTCAGGTGCTATCAGATTGAAAGACACCATGATGAAAGTTTGAAATATGTAAACGAAGTTGTCCACGGTGGTGCTATGCACTGGAGAGCTGGGCTGTGATTTATAGTAAATATTTAAGTTGTTCTCAATTTTTTAATGTGTTTGGGGAGAAGACATAACTACTGCCTTGTAAGAGTAATCCATGTCTTCTTTCACGCTGAAGTCTGCCCTATGTCCCTTAGTGACAGCCAAGGACTACACCGCCAAAAGGAAAGGCCTAAGCAATGTCAAAACTAAACTCAATTTAATTAATATGTGATTCAGCTTAATGCAATGATCTGATTACTTCCCATGCCTTTGCCTTCTATCACATTAAGCTCTACAGCTGGAAGAGGGAAGATTTGGAGCGGCTCATCATCTGAATTGTGAGTATGACCTTAAGAGACAGGAGGAAGATTTGCAGCCTAGATGAGGGTCCAATAAAGCAGGGGTCTCCAACCTTGGCCGCTTTAAGCCTGGTGGACTTCAACTCCCAGAATTCCCCAGCCAGCTTTGCTTTAAGTCCACCAGGCTTAAAGTGGCCAAGGATATCTCAGCCTACAGAAAGAGCCCCTCCCCAGTTCTCTGAAAAGTAGTTTGATATTATTTGATTTTATCTCAGATGAGTTTTCAAATAAAAATTGTATAGCACCTTCAGGAATAATTGTACAGATTAAACTATTGACAGCACTCAGGGGAACAAATACTGGAAGAAGCCGGGCCAGTATCAATCTTTAAAATAATATTCTGAAAGAAGTTAATTGTTTTCAATTTCCTAACAGGAAATTTCATTGTGGCAGACTAGGTGGAACTGTCTGATTTCCTCCCTCCCCAAGTGCCACATCCATTGCTAGCTGAGCCATTAATATAACAATGCTTCAATAAAAATACAAAATTATACCCTATAAATATGAATTAATTACCATGTTGTGTCATAAGGTCAGTTAATCTGAAATAGGCATTGTGTACTTTCAAAAGTCCACTTGGCCAGTTCCGTTCCTATTTTAACAGTTGAATTGCTTTGCTTAAAAAAAAAAGTTATTCCAATTTTGGGGGGACCAGAGTTCCAGAGAGGGCAGTTTTCCCATGGGGGGGGGGGGGGGGGGCATGGTTTTGCATGCTACCTGGATCCTGCATGTGCGCGGTTGAGGCTTTGCTCGCTTTCATGGCCCAGTTCCTGGCAGACCCTGGACTAGTGCCACTCTGCAGCCTGGTGGGTGGAGACCCCCTGATATAGTATATGCAGTGGTGGGATTCAAAAATTTTTACTACTGGTTCTGTGGGCATGGCTTGGTGGGCATGGCGTGGCTTGGTGGTGTGGCAGGAGAAGGATACTGTAAAATCTCCATTCCCTCCCCACTCCTGGGGGAAGGAAACTGCAAAATCTCCATTCTCTCCCACCCCACTAACCTGCTTTCCATCTGCGTTCTCCTGTGCAGGGCAACAAAAGAAGACCCAGCCGATCAGCTGGGACTTAGGAGGCAGAGAATAGACGGGGTTGGGGCCAGTCAGAGGTGGTATTTTCCAGTTCTCCGAACTATTCAAAATTATCCCTACTGGTTCTCCAGAACTGGCCAGAACCTGCTGAATACCACCTCTAAGTGTATGCCAAAGACTAACTCTTATCTGGAAAAGAATTTCTAATATCTATCAGATTAATATTACTAAATATATCTCATAATTTTCCCAATGTTTTGATTGGACCCCAAAGTGTGTCTGAAAATAAAATATTTTACTGGGGACAATTTAAACCTATGCTGAGAATCACTACACCAATGGAAGTGGAATGATTTCATCTCCAAGAAGCAATGCTCATGTCTTCTCATGCAAGTCAACTTTTGCATGAAAATTCACATAGACACGTTGTCTTCAACGATGTCTCGACATAAGAGAGTGTCTGTGAAATGGCTGACATTAAAGATGGGTGAGCATCTTACAGTATCTTATCAGGACATTCCACAATAGTGTTTGTGTGATTGTCAGCTGACATATTTCAGTTCCAGGAAGCAAAAATATACTATGTTTTCTTGATCTTCACTAGCACAATGACCAACACAGAAAGAGTCATTATTTTTGTCTATGTATCAGGCCCCTATATTGCTGCAAGAACCATATTGGTAAAGAAGTAATCCCAGATAACATGAATTGTGAGGACTTTATTATCTTTAAATCTGGACGTGCTTCTGTACCAAATATTTGATCTTCAGCCACTATGATCCTGCTTCAGTGGTTTCTTGTGCTATGATGTGAAATTTCAAAATGCGGCTACTACAGGTAGTCCTTATCTTATGACCGTTTGATTAACACCTTCAAAGTTATGACAGCACTGAAAAAAGTGATTTATAACCAGTCCTCAAATTTACGATCATCGCAGTATTCCTGTGGACCCACAGCGTCCCCGTGGTCCTGTGAACAAAATTCAGGCATTTGGCCACCACTATGTACTTATGATGGTTGCAGCATGCTTGGTTCATGTTCAGGTGGCTTCTCAGAAGCAAACAGGAGAAGCTAGAATTGCTTAACAGCTTCATGATTTGCTTAAAGATGACAGCCAGGAAGGTCATAAAATCAGGCATGATTCACTTAACAATTCTCTGGCTTAGAGATTGAAATGCCAGTTCCAATTCTGGCCATAAGTTGAGGACTACCTGTAGGACAGACCTAGATACTATGCTATGTTCATTAGAAGAGAAAGGTATCCTGAAGGACTCACTCTTGCCAACCTATAGGCTATGATTTCAATCATAAGGTAAAGGTAAAGGTTCCCCTCGCACATACATGCTAGTTGTTTCCAGCTCTAGGGGGTGGTGCTCATCTCCATTACAAAGCCAAAGAGCCACCACTGTGCGAAGGGATTCGAACTGCCAAACTGCCGACCTTTCTGATCGACCAGCTCAGCGTCTCAGCCACTGAGCCACCGCGTCCCTTTTAATCATAGTGAAGATTAATGTCCCCTAATACTCTCCTTGGGATCTGCTGACAAATTTGATCCTAACTGAATCAGTAAAAGTTTTGATAAATATGGTCCTTTCCCTAATCCATAATTTCTCAAAACATCCTGATTTGGTTTTTTCTCTTTTGTATCATTTGCTTGAGGTAAAGCTGTCAAGTCACCTTTCTCCTTGAAAGACCTGATACTTAGGAGCCAGGTAGCATGGCAAAGAGGAGTACAGGTAGATACTAAAAATTCCATAATACTATAGTATCTGAGTGGAAAGCTCAACTAAAGACAAATTGTCTCAACTATGGAATCCAATCCAATTGTTGATTAAGTTGCATTACAAACCATCTAATTTTTTTAAAAAAGGAAAATTCTATAATTTTGACCAGTAGAATCTGGGACATAGACCTACAGATCCAGAAAGGATCCTCTATGCCTTTAAATCCAATTCCTTGCTCTAGACAGAATCCAAATTAAAGCATCCTTGATAGATGGTTTGTCCAGTTTTCGTTTTAATGCGTCTAGTGAAATGATTCTGCTGCCTGACTGCTGTTACTGCTAAGCAAATATGTTCACACTTGCCTCACTGCAGAAAATGTGCTAAATATAATGAATCCTATTTGATAATTCAGCTTCATTACAAAAAAACCATTTTAAGTGCAGAGCGATTTCTATCAGATATTATGTAACAAGCATTTTTACATGTGAAATATTATATTACCTCCTCTGACCATATTCAAGTCATCCAGGTAGAGGCCTGGTGAGATTTGAAGCTACAAGGATGAAGGAATGTATCTATATTCCTTGAGGCTATTTAAAGACTGTGTCAAAATAAGTAGAGAAATGCTATTGTTATATCAATGTTATAGAAGTAATATTCATGAGTTATTGAATTCCTCTTTGTTTTATTTACTTATTTATTGGAATCCCCCACTCTGTCTTCCCCCAAGCTGATTCACAGTCAGTGGTATTGAAAGCCAATGGGAAATCAAAAATGGCTGGGAGGGAGGCACCTCCTCTTGAGGAAAGCTGAACCTCTTTTCCATCACCACCTATCGGGATTTAACCATATTTGGGGATTTTTTGGGGGGAGGGATTAACCAACCAGAAGGCACATGGTTCTTAGTTGATGGCAGCAATCAAAGCTCTAACAACTGTGCCCTTTTCTTGAGATCAACAGGATCAAACTCTCCTCAGATAATCAAGCAAGACTCTCAATTTACCTCAGTCAATTCCATAGGACCTGCCTAGCCAGAATTCAATTCTGAGTGAATCCAAGCATCATCTGACACATGCTGAAAATAGTCCTCATAATGATCCTGTAGAGATGTTTCCAGAGAGACTGAGTAAATTGAAATGGGGCTTCAGTCTACAGATGCAATAAAAGTGGATAAATAAGTGCATTTTATCATCATCGCAATCCCTAATAATATACTAATAATCCCTAAGAATCTGTTAATAATCCCTAAGAAATTACAAATAATCCCTAAGAATCTACTTGAGGGAAGTATGCAGTGGGGGTACCCCAAGGCTTAGGCTCAGTATAGGCTAAATCAATGATTTAGATGAGGGGCTAGATGGGGAACTCATCAAATTTGCAGGTAACACCAAGCTGACAGGAACAGCCAACACTCCAGAAGATAGGCTCAAGACACAGAAGGATCTTGACAACTTGAACATTGGGCTCTATCTAACAAGCCTCCGTGGCTTGGGACCATGCTTAGCCTTCAGAACAGAAGACCCATCTTATTTGAAGATGGGACAGAAAGGTGGTCATGCAGAAGGTGACCAAAAGGTTTTCACTTTCATTTTAGAATGAGGATCATGAAATAATGAATTTAAGTAATAGGAAGGAAGCTTCTGGTGCAATATTAGGGGAAAAAAATTGTCTTAAGCGTAAGAGAAGATTGATAGTGAAATCAGAGACTCAGAAAGATCGTGGGATCCCCTTAACTTTTCTTCAGGCCCTGAAAATTCAATATTTCTCTGTCTTCTGGGTGTTGAAATCCCTCCCTGTTGGCTGGAGAATTCTGAGAGTTGAAATCCACACATTGTAAAATTAGCAAGGTTAGAAACACTATGCTAGACAGATAGGAGACAGAGGAAAACCCTTAATTGCTTTCATTCATGAGACAACAGCACCATGAAGTGGCCAGTTTGGCTTCTGTAGCACAGGTAGCAAAGCCCTCTGCTTTGGCTCAAGCGTTCTTGAGCATCTCCACTGGTGATGCAGTCTTCCATTCTTATGACCCCCTTGCTCAACCTGACCGCTAACCCTAGATCTAATGGGAAAGCAATTCCCATAATTTTCTAGCCACCTTGCTCCAGGAAAACCAAATTCCACAATGCTTTAAGGGATAGTCCGAGATTATGGGCTACAATATTCATTTCCCACCCAATATTTTTGGTCTCCCAAGACTATAGAGACAGACACAACACAAAAGGTTCAGCGCCCCCCCCCCCCCCCCGCTACAAATGGACCAGCATCATTCTTGGCAAACACATGGAGTCCTCCTTCTCAAAGAAAAGTTAACCTTATTTATTGCTAACTATTAATAATGAACAATAATTAATTAGCATCTGAAAGTCAACAGATGGGGCAAGCTCTTCTAATTCATTAACCACCTTAACAACAATTAATAATTACTTGATAGCAGTGAATTAGCACTAACATCTGGGAGGCACAGTAATACAAGACAACAAAGGAACTCCATGGCGCTGGAGAGTTTTGCAGGATGATTAGGGCAGGGCTCTCCAACCTCTGGTCCATGAACCAGCACTGGTCCACAGCATTCAAGCAACCAGTCAGTGCAAACAAGCAAACCCTCATCTGCAGGATGCAGTGTGCAAAACCACGCCCCCCTCTTGGCTGCAGAAAAATATTTCTCCATGGAACCAGTCCCTGGTGCCCAAAAGCTTGGGGGCTACTGAATTGGATTGGGGTCTTTCCAAAGGGGCCTCCTCCAAGCTCCAGGAAAATCAAATTCCACAATGCTTTAAGGGATAGTCCAAGATTATGGGCTACAATACAAGCTGTGGAGGACACAAGGCTAAGTCACAATTAACAGAGATTTCTCTATTCCTGTCCTGAACCAAAGGAAATCCTCTTCGTCTCCATAGTCAGACTGCTGAAATGAAGTACTCGACAACAGCCAGGAACAGGATTTTTTTTTAACCTTGGCTTTTATGAAAAACCTGCCAAGGATTATAGTTTACAATAGAACAATATTTAAATTATATTAATTAATAAATTAAACATGTTTGGAGCACCCAAAAGTAACTACCGTATGTGGGTATCAGAACTCTTTTTCTTCAGGTGAATTCTGCCCAATTGGTTACTCAGCAGCAATTGGGAGTTAATGGCATGTTGGGAGATTTTTTTTTTTTTTGAATAAAAAATGTTTTATTGACGACAGCAAAAGCAGTGACTTTTGTGTTTGATGTTTGGGATGCACCTATTTTAAGGGCGCTGTTCAATTTTCTTAGGCTTCCTCTCTCAGGCTGGCAGAAGATCCAGGTAATTCTCATTTACTGAACACTGGCACAACGGGTTTTGCAAACAGCAAATATCCTACAGCAATTGATACCAGTTGTGTAACAATGCCATCATGCACAGGACAGAGAATGATGTTGGTGATATAAAATCATGTCTCTCTAGGAAATGGCCATGGCTTAATCAATGGACCCGCCTCCTTTCAGGGTTGTGTTCAAAGGAGGCTTCATCACACTGTTCAATTTCTAGCAATCACAGAGCAGCAGGGCTTTCTGCAGGAGGTCAAAAAAGTCAAAATGGTGAGTAAGACCATGCAGCAGAAATCCTTTTTTATGCCCATTACATGTAAGAGTTGGGACTTCAATTGTGCAGGAATGGCTGCTATCTTGGCTTTTTTGACTCCCCACCGCAGTGCCTCTGTTTAGATGGGGTTGAGGAGGGGGTCTCTATGAGCTGCTGTTTTCCCCTCATTTGCTCAGTTTATGTTTGCAAATTGAACAATGGTTTGCTGAATTAAGAGTGCACAAATCACTGAGTATGAATCTGGATAACTTGCTGCAACCATGCTAGGTAAACCAAGCTTAGTTTAGTGCACTTTGTGTGCTCAGGCATGATGGGCAGAGTCGTCTCAAACAATCATCATCACGAAGGCCGCATGATGCGTTTCCTGCCCCACAAGCATCCTTCCCAATTCACTGCTTGGCAGTTTGAGAGAAAGTCTAGGCTAATTTAGCCCAGTGGGTAAGGCCGGAACAAAATCTATGCCTCCTACAGCCTCTTATGGCTAGTTTGCGTGTCTGAGAGGAGTCCCTGCACATGCGGTGAAATCAGTTAAAGATAAAGGGGCTTAGGTTATGGCAATGGAGCTCCAGATAGAGGAGCTTAACAGAACAATGGCAATGGAGCTTTACTTTCAAAGGAACATTTATGATTTTAACCTGTTTCTACCAGTCTTCTTGAGATCAGTGGAGTGCTGGGACTCTGAAATCAATAGCCTGTCTTCCTCTTCCTCCTTTCCTTTCTGTATTTATTTGCCACCTTTGCTTCTACAAATAACTCAAGGCAGTAAACATATCCAACACACCTTCCTCCTCCTCTTTACCTCACAACAAACCAACCTGAATTGGTAAATTGGGCTGAGAGCGAGGGACTGGCCCAAGCCACCCAGCTGGCTTTCATGGCTAAGGTGGGACTAGAATTAAGGTCTTATTTTATTTGTCAAGCATGTATTAGATAACATTTATAAATATAAACATGATTATGAATACATGAAATAGATACAAATAAAAAGGAACATTGGGACATCTACTTTCTAGCCTGGTGATTAATCACTAGAGTGGAAAACAATAGAAATTTCCTTCCTTCCTTCCTCCCTCCCTCCCTCCCTTCCTTTCCTTCCTTCCTTCACAAAGTTAAGTTATATTGAATTTAATTTAAAGCAAAGAATATTGCAGTTAGTGTCAGAATTGTTTTCTGCCTTAATAAGATGGGAAATTGTTAAAACTGAGGAATCTGGCATTTTGAAATCCAGATCTAATAAGCCTGTGTTCAGTTTAAACTACAATTTCATTTAGGGCTATGTGGTGAAGAAGGGATTTTCCTTAAATTCTAACTGACCTTATTTATATAATTGAAGGTTCATTTTATTAAAAAGAAGATACAAATAGTGAAAAAACATTAGGCCCTTGTGATGCAAATACCATCAGTTGTCCAGACAGGTTTGGAAACAACATATTTTGTCCACAGTTGGGGAGAGTGGGGGAATGAAGTTCAAATTAAAATGTTGAATTTTAAATGTGATTGTTTTAATCAACCCATTCCTATCACATAAGCCACTAATAGTTTTTGGGCTGAGGCAAGATATAAGCCCAATAAAGAAGTACATTTATTATTAATTTAATAACAAAGGGAATTTAAGGAAGCACTTTATTCAAACATTCCAGTGAACAAAATGCAATACATTTATGCAGATATTTAAAGAAAAACAAATCAAAATAAACATTACACTATTCCACCAAGAGTAATAACTAGAGATTTGTATTTAGCAATCCAATTCCTTGGCACTCAATAATATGGGCCTCCTTGGAAGACTCTTCGTCTTCTGATTTTGCCACTGTAAACTTAGCCTGCAAACAATAAACAAAAAAAAGCATGCTTTCTTAAATTGTTCTTCGCATAAAGTGGACTCCAAGCAAAGTACAACACACACAAAAATTCAAAAATTACAAATACAGGTAAGTCCTCCCTGCAATTGGGACCAGCAATGTCATTAAGCCAAAAGTCATGTGACTGCACCATACTTCCATCAGTTCTGCTACAGTCATTTATGCAAATCACCATCGGTCATTAAGGGCAACATCGTATGACCATTACTTATGATTTCCTGCCAGCTTCCCCATTGATTCTTCTTGTGAGAATTCAGTTTTGAAGGTCATAAATGCTGATCATGCAACTATGGGATGTGGTCACCATCGTAAATGCACACTGGCTGTGAAGTGCCAAATCATAATCATATGATTGCAAGAACGTTGTGATGGCCATAGGTTCAAGGACCTATCTTAAAACTTTCCAGTACTACCATCAATTTAAACAGTTGCTGAATGAGGTAGTCAATAAGGGAGGATTACCTATAAGGTCATATTTATAATTACTAAAATGTCAGCATCAGTTGAATTCTCCAAAGAGAACATTCTGAAGTCAAAGTGCCATCTCCAAAAAGGCTTTATGTATCCAACATGTGCTGCTGCTAATGATATTCAGGGAAATTTCGAGTTTGTATCCTGCTGGCATGTACCCACTGTATAAAATGTGGGTGGTTAAAAGTATCTTTAGGCGGATTACTCCATAATCCAGTCAGTAGACAAGGCAAGGCAGCTACCTCAAGAAGTAGGTGCTAGAGATTAGACTTAATGTATCAAAAGTATTTGCCATTCTTTCCTGTTCACATTGAATTGTGGAGGGCATCCTTGTATATCCTTTGCTTCCCAGTAAAACCATCCTGTGCCAGCCCTTTCTTCACTAGAGATCATGCCATACCACTAATGGCCAGACTGACAGCATTGGAAGATCAAGTGATCTATAAAGAAAACTGCTACTTACTTTTGTCAGCAGTTCTGCAAAATGTATCGCAGTTTCTGTGTGCAGTGTAATTGGTCCAGTTTTTATTCTCGATTTCCCATTTGCTAAAGCCATGAAAATGATCAACTGGAGGGGATCAAAAATAAACCAGCATTATGTATGCCTAAAGGGTGCAATACTCACAACAACAACAACAACAACAATAATAATAATAATAGGGACACATTCTTCAACTATCTGACTGGAGCATCTTTTTATGGGATGCCTTTCTAGGAGTTTTTGCTTGTACCATTCTGAATGATCTGAGTTGATTACACAACCAGTCAAGTCACTGAAAAACGTACAGTTGCAATCCTAAACACATAATTTGAACTTAAAAATATTTATAAAGCAATGTTACTGGTTATTATTGCTTAATAAAATGTATTAGTCAGAAAAGGTTCTACCAGACTCCTTTTGATTTACCACCATAGATTAAGATGACTGTTCTCCTACAACGTATTTTATCATCCCTATTGTAAAATGCACTAAATCTACCACCTTCTCCATTTTTACATAAGGTTCTAATCCTCTGGAAAGATTCTGAATTTCCAGGCTAATTTTTAGCTTGCGGTTTTATTATAGTTGCTAGTTAAACAGAGTTCCTTAGTGGGCCAGTTTGGTCAATCTTACTGAGTGTTGAAAACTCAAGCCATAATGGCTCGAAGAGGGGTATCATCACTTCAGTAAATTTTCATCCCAAGATATTTTGTATTAGTGCAACTATTTAGTGCCATGAAAACATTTGTTTTCTTTCTTTTTTTAAGAGGCAGGTTTACAGAAAAATAAGGCTACATAAAAGTAAGCATAATTTTTTTGTAAATGTCTATCAAAATGAGAAAAGTTATAGAGGTTTTTTTCAGAACTGCAGGTGGAATTGAAAGGGAACCTTTCATAGTGAATAATCTGCTGAATTAAGTGGTTTGTCAGATCCGCCTTTTCATTTTCATTAACAGCCATGTTGGCTGTAATTTCTGATTCCAGAAAATCCCAACTCCAAAGTATAGGGGTTCCTCTCTTCTTGCACATCTCCCAATTGAGGTATGCAAGAAGAGAGGAAATCCAGGAATCCATGTAGCTCAAAGCTCTCCTAAGACATCAGTCTGCTCCCCCAACATACAGGGGTGGGATTCTACTGGTTTGGCCCAGTTTGGGTGAACCGGTAGCTCCGAGGATCAGCTGGGAGCAACTGGTTCACTCTGACGATCAGCTGTTGGGCCCATTCACACACCCTGGATCTAGTCTGTACTTTATATCCTGGTTTTCAAGCTCAGCTGATTCGCGTGGCACAGCTGTTTAACACACATGGATTGCAGGAGAAGGTTAGTAGCAAATGCTCTGTGCATGTGTAAGTCACACGTTCACCAAACCGCTTGTTACACTGGTTCAATTACACCCTTCCCTGCATAGGAGAAAATTAAACCTCTCAAGAGCTTAGCTAAGTTTTTTTCTCCTTCATGGCATACAGCAGAAATGGTGTTAAAAACAAACAAGAGAGATAAAGTCTCTATTTGTTTTCCAGTGAGGTTGGTCTGAAATTCACCAAAATCCTGGAAATGTCAGACTACTTTCTCATTAGTATAAAGCTCAGGAATTATTAGAAATGGCTTTCTTTCCACTTAACTCTCTGGCTGTGTTGGATTACAATTCAAATCCACTAGTAAGTGAAGATGATGGGATTTCACAGGCTGCCATAGCTTGTGGGCAACAGATTGAGAAAAACCTGGATACTGAATCATTAACTCCTTGGAACCCTAATCCAGATGTATGAGCAGGTATACATATGACATTTCATCTTGAATTTATTTTTGTGTGTGTGAGAGAGACTTCCTATATGCAGATCTTACTTGGTCCTGCAGATAATCATCCACAGCACCTCCATGCCGAAGGTTTCCCAGCAACATCTCTGCTGCTTCAATTCCAACTTTGTCTGCATTTTTACCTGCAAAAAAAATTAAGTAGGATTTAAATAAAATGCTTCTAACAAGATTGCCTCTTAATAAATGAAAATACGTTCAGAATAGATTTCTATCTTTGGATGGCTTAATTATAAAAGGCATTCGTTCACCTTCACAAGGTAGTCAGGGAGAGTTATGATGAAATTTGATATCAGATATCGTAAAGTTATGTTTGATTTAGAATGAATTTGAAGTTATATTTGATTTAGTATGGCTATTACGGTTTCTCCCAAATATATGCTATAGCAGGGGTGTCAAACTCACATGGTCATATGACATATCATGACTTTCCCCCCCTTTGCTAAAATAGGGGTAGGGGTGGCCAGCGTGTGACGCATCCAGCTTGCAAGCCGTGAGTTTGACACCCCTGTGCTATACTAAGAACTCAATTTAGTGAACCTTGATACAATGAACGTTGGGTGCAATGAACCCTAAGCCACAGACATTGAAGCACATTGACATAATTATGCAAATGACATATATGGATGCAAATGTTGTCACTTGTATTGTGAACTAAACACTAACTCAATGTAGATTTGCTTTTAAAATATATTTCTGACTAACAGGCATCCTCACCCTTATTTCATTAACATAAGGTATCTACCTCAATCTTCACCAATCAGTTATGCTCAAAATGGATTGACAATTCTGGGAATTACAATCTCAACATAGGGGAGAACATCAATAAATCAGAAAGAGCTTATCAACATTCTAGAAGGCTCTCCTGATTCCCTTAAGATCTACTGATTGATCCTAACCCATCCTGATCCATGATCAATTCTTAATGAAAAGATATTCCCTTAATTGGTGTTCTTCCACTCCATTTAAGAAATTATTTTTGTTGTCAACATTTTTAAGGAAAAAGTTTTAAAATGATATACCTGCAAATATGTTTCTGGAGAAACAAAACACGCACATTACTTAACCCTGAAAACAGCAATCAAAGATAACCTTGTCTCTCAAACTTGGGGATTATTTTTAACAAATATATCTTCTCCATATCTGTTTAATGCCTGTACATCTGGTTTTCATCACAGCTCTCAGCCCACATTAACCCATATTTTTGTGCTAATAAACATGTATAATATATGAATTTGGCCAGAAGCGGCAAAATTTCTTCAAATTCCATTGGAGGGATAATTATTGTTTAATCTCATGGCCACCACCCAAAATGACAGACACAGAGTTGTTAGGTTTTCTCCTCATTTTCTTTCCCTAGTAGCAACATATCATAGATGTGGGGAGATGCTGGTACTGGGAAAATAGGACATATATTTCTTCCACTTAATTATTTAGATGGCTAATTGTTCAAAAATAGTTATTTTTTAAATTTAATATTATAAGATGGGATGTGACAGCAACACCCTATGCTTATTTATCTATTTCTCTTTCTCTCTCTCTCTCTCTCACACACACACAGACACACACACACAAATAACTCAAAGTGGGGAATATGCTGTACTTATTTTTTAAAATAACTGAAGGCAGTAAACATACCCAACACACCTTCCTCCTCCCATTTTCCCTTTGTTGGGGTTGTGGGTAAGGCTGAGGCATGGTGACTGGGCTTTCATGGCGAAGGCAGTTTACTTTTTCATTATGCCACTAAGGTGTCTCTTATCTTAGGTTTTCCCTTTGCTTTTCCTTCCCTTTTCTTTTTTTGTTAATCATCTCTCTTCTCCTCTTTTTTCCCCTCCAACTTCACTTAGCCTTCTGCCCCAACTTTCTTATAAGGAAGTCTCCAAATAAACCTTTACTTACTTTACATTAAACAACGATGTTCCCTGTCATCACAGCCTGTTTTTCCAGCTAATTTAGAAGAAAGACATTGATTCAAAGGGCAGAGAAAGCAGATTCTATCTCATTCTCCCCTCATACATGTTATCCTGTAGTAAGATGGGAGGCCAATACATTTATGTGTGTGTGTGTGTATACGCACATACACATTTTCTCTTCAGAACTGGCCTTACAGACTCAGCCAGGACAAGCCCTCTATTTGTAATAAGATATCTTTTGGAACTAGAAGACCCATGTTACCTTATTGGAGCTATTATTTATTGATTAAATTTATATGCCACCCAGAGCTGCCTTATCAGGGAGATGGATACCATACAAATGAGATAAATAAATATGTCATAATGAAGCTGTCATCAGATAAGAACACAGATTGGATATAATCCTGAGAAAGGAGCTGGAGATGTGCTTCTAGGGAAGACATTGCCATGGTTTTGGTTTGAGCCTTTTACAATATGGGTACTGAGGAGGCCAAGTCACATGAAGTGATGTAAAACTCTCACCTCTTTTACCAAGGGATGATCCTGCCAGCAAGCAGCCAGTGGATGTCTCTGCAACAATTCTAAATAAAGTAAAAATTCATAAAATTATATGAAAACATTGAAGCTCACCCTACCTTTTCTCTCCCCAAAAACAGCTCACAAGAAACCAGTTGACTTCCTATGGCAATAAACTGGACTCTCAAATGACAACGAAACTCACTCACATAATTCCCGACCCTGTTCCAAAGGCCTCATTATCCGGCTCTCTAACAGTCTGAATATTGACATAAAGATCCCGGATCTCTTTCCTGATGCATTTCACTGCAGCAGAAGCCATCTCTTTGGCTACCTAAAGTAACAAAATGAAAGGAATACATGGAATTCCAAAGTGATTTCCTTCCTATGTGTATTTTACACAGAAAAGAGGGTGAGGAGAGATTGCAATTTTGCAGAAATTTGCTAATGATGCCTCCTGAAAAGGTGATCTAGAGACTGTTCACTCAGACTCAACAGTATCTTGCCTGATGATCTCTGCCATTTGTAGAGTTTTGTACAGTACAACTTGAACCCATTTCAGACTCTACTTGGGGTTTGCATGGCAAGTCAGGGGCTAAACTCAAGTATGTTGGGGGAAAAAATAAACACGAAAGTCTTTAAATTGAATGAAACACAGGAATAGAACTACTGCTCTCAGGTTTGTTGGTGATAACAAAAACTACAAGTTTACTAACTACAAAATATATACATAACACTACTTCTGGAGAAGTTCTGGAGACTATGTCAAAGATTCTGGATAGTGTCAAGCAGTTAAGGACCTCAGGTTTGATAACCCTGCTACAGAAAACCTTCTCTCAGGACAAATTTCAGCCCTGATTTTGTCTAAATCAGAGAAGCTTTATAGGTGACCTGGCTTATTTGACTCATTCAGCAGATGGGAGACTGATGTAAAAACAAAAATGGGATTTTTCTAAAGCTATCAAATAACCTTCTGGACAACGGGAGAGTCAATTTATATTATACACTACAATACATTATATTATACAGTCGTTATATTATACACTAGCTTTTTCACATAACATACAGTACTTGGCAGATACTTAGGGTTTTGAGGGATTACTTATTAATCTTTTG
This sequence comes from Pseudonaja textilis, assembly GCF_900518735.1. The sequence continues at coordinate 28,710 of NW_020770110.1, forward strand.
TAATGACCTATTCAGTTGTACTTTTATAATTAAGCTCTGAGCACATTCAGGGACAGTCATAATCACCATCTTTCAAAAATGAAAAACTACATTGCAACAGCTTAAGCTATCCATTCATCTTGTCCACTATTGTCAACTCTGTCCCAAACCAGCTTTGCCATATCTTAGGCAAATGTCCTTTTACTTGCTTTGGTGTCCTGTTGTAACTAAAGATGTCAATTAAAGCAGTGGCGCCCAACCTTTTGGGCACCAGGCACAGGTTCCATGAAGAGAGGTTTTTCCATGGACCAGAGGGGGTGTGGTTTCGTGTGCTGCCTGCATTCCACAGATGGGGCTTCGCTTGTTTGTGCGGCCTAGTTTCTGGCATGCCGTGGATGGGTGCCAATCCACAAACTTGGGGGTAGGGGCCCTCTGAATTAAAGGACTGGATCTGGGATCTTCTTCAGGAAAAGTATGTACTTTACAATGGCGCTATTTATTTTTAGCCTTATGACTGTGTCATAAATTTCTTAATATGACAACAAGTGGAGGAATATAAAATGAACACTCTACTATGCAGTTATCATAACTAAATTGCCCATATTATTTTTCAAGGTAATGTGGCATCTTTCTAAACCATAGTTAGTCTAACAATAGCTTGTTGATAACTAGAGGACTGGTGCATTCCATCTAGGAAATCATAAGCTATTATTTACAAATTCTAACATGTTAGCTAAACCAAATTATATTATAACTTCAAGCAGTGTGAATTTAATCCAACTTTGGATCCAAATCTTACAGGACAAGCCCCTTTCCTCACTTAAATCTATCAGACATACTTACTTTGATTGGCAAAGCCCCAGCTACAAAGGCTCTTCCATGTATCTTGGTCACTGTACCACGGTCAGTTAAATTGATTGGGTTTAGCTGCTTAACCGGAGACATTCGGACAACCACTTCACCACCCCCTTTAGGATAGTAGCCCCTATTAAAAAATAATGACACACAAGCAGAGCTCAAAATAATGAACTGAAGGGGACTTTTTTTGCCAATTAAAGATAAACCTTCTCAAACATAAATAGCAGTCCTGCAAAAGGCTGGTTTAATCTAGTGCTCTATTTCCTACACTACCTCATTAGTATCTTTAATAAGCCCACAAGCAGGATACAAATATCAGGGGTCAAAAAAGTAAGTATTCATAGCTGAGGCAGATGAAGAGCAGAAGGAGCTATCACTTCACTCTTTACTCCTAAGGTACACCTAGTCCCCTTGGTGTAAAATCATCTGGCTTTGAGTGATGTGGAAATTCCAAAAAGAAGATGGAACCAGGACAAAGAAGCGAAGGAGAAAACCAAAAGGCAATTCAATTTAATTGAGCCATAATTTAATTAATTAAATAATTAATAAATAAGTTGTCCAAGTTGCTAAATAAAAGAGTTCAAGGGAAGCTACTCTCTAGGTTCCAGAGGCTGCGCTTTTACTTTTAATGGCCTCTGCCTTAGAAGGCCAATGAAGCAGGTCATAAGCTAAAGGAAGGAAATATCTTTTGTTGCCAAAATGGAGGAAAGTTATAGGAGATGGAAACCTGCAATCATAGAGACAAGATACAACTCAACATGCAACTGGGACTCACCTCCTTTTTATGTCACAGTCTAAAATCAAACCAAACTTCTCAGCTATTGGCTTGAAGACCTGGAGAGGAAATACATTTATGAAAAACGCCGGTACACCCTTTTAATGAATAAAGAATCTTTTAGTCATGTTGCCAGGTTGATGCAAAACCCAGTATATTTATCTGTCTGAAGGCCTCACTCCTATTTTATCCGAGTGTGGAAAATTGCAATTTCTATGGACAATAGTTTGCTGTCAAAAGCTGTAATTTCTTCATGTTTTAAGGACAAACTATGATTTATGCAAATCACTTCTATGTGCCTATGACATATTCTAATCTGTCACAAATTAGAAGTAGGATCTCATAGATACTCCTTTGGATGTAAAAGAAAAGGAATGGAGCCAAGTGTTTTCAAGGCCCATGATGTCTATCATTTTATGTGACACGAGGCAATGTAGCAGATATTCTAGAGAAAGAATTAGAAGGAAGGATAATATACCATTTATTTTCAGGTAGACAAAATCATTCTCATTCTCTGTGTTTTGAATAAAAGAGAATATTTGTATCTCGGGGTTAACTGTGTAATCTTTGAGGTTTTCTGGTTGGTTGTTGTTTGGTTGGTTATTTTCCTGAAGACGTTTCAT
>NW_020770111.1:12538-29105 GCF_900518735.1 Pseudonaja textilis
CCCCCCCCCGCCAGCCAGATGCTCCTGGCAACTCTCGGGATGCCAAGCTCCGTTTCTCTTCTGCCCAGGACCCACCAGGCCCCCGGCGGGCCCTGGGGCCGCCCCCTCCTCCCCTCCCTTCTGCTGGCCTGGCAGGAGAGGCCGTGGGAACCAGGGCCTGCCGCGACTCGGGAGGCTGCCGCAGGAGGGTGCCAGGAGGCCGCGAGGGCCCGTCTGGGCTTTGGCATCCATTCAGCATGAGCTGGCAAGCTTTGCCCGAGTGTGGGAACAGCCGCCCAGCGCTTCCTCCTCCCTGAGGGAGTGCTCACCTGAGCGAGGGCAGCCCCGGCGCAGTCTACCTGCTCCTTTAGGGCCCTGCTTCCAGGTCCCAGGAGGGACTGGAATCCGCCTCCAAGACTGGCAGGGCTCTTGGGGCACAGGTGGTGGCCTTCTGGCTGGACAGGGCTGCTTCTGTAGGGCTGGGGAGGGGCAGGGAAGGAGGGAGGGCGCCAGGGTAGGGTCTGTACCTTCCCTGCTTCCTTGGGCCGCCCCCCGGGGGGGGGGGGGGGGGGGCTGGGAATGAGCTGCTAGCAGAGCACTGGTGTTTTTTTCACACACACACACACACACACACACCCCTCCGCCCAAAAGGGGCAAAGGGCAGCCAGAAGGGGTCTGCTGGTTGCAGCTGGCCTTCCCCAAACCCAGGTTATCCATCGGGGGGGGGGGGGGTGGGGGGGGGAAGGGCTGCGGCACCAGGCGGTTTGGGCCAGCTCCCCAGAGCAGAGTTCAGCCCAGGAGCCCAGCAGCCAGCCAGCCTCTTTCCCTGTGCCCATTAGTCACACATTTCTGGGAGATGTCTCATGTGCTTTCACACACACACACACACACACACGCATGAGCCAGGCCTTCCCGCCCTGGTGGCTGGATGCTGGGATCTTCCAACCTCGGCTCCGGTTTCCCCCAAACAAGCTCCACGCCCCGCCCCCCCCCGGACTCCCGGGGCCCCTGGCACTTGCTCTCATCGCTTGCCCGCCCCTGCCCTGTCAAAAGGGCCCGAGCAGATAAACCGCAGAGAGGCGTTTCCTTGGTCCCCGTCTCTGCAGCCGTGGAGTGGGGGGTGGCGGGGGCTAAAGGAGGGTCTCACCTGAGGAGGGCCCGGGGAAGGGCCAACCCTCACCTGGGTGTTGGGAAAGCAAAGCTGGGGGCTAGAATCCAGGGAATCCATTGGGACCCCTGGGATGACTGCTCAGGCCAACCATCTCAGGGGTCCTGGAGTCCTGGAAGGGGAGCCGCCTCTCAGAGAAGAAGAACAGGGCTGGGAAGGTGGGAAGTCATGGCAGCAGAGCGGGGGAGGACTATGTGTGCCCCCTCCAGGGGGGAGAGAAAGCCCCCTCCCCAGGCCCTCCCCAATCTGGAGGCTGCACCGCAAGCTGAATCCGGAATGTGTGTGTATGCGTGCGCGTGCATGCAGAACGTGCAACACCTCCATCACCCCGCATTGCACAGCGCTGCCTGCCCGGCCTTCCAGAAGCCCCCTTCAAACACCTGGAACAAGAAAGCAGGCCCCTTCTCTCGCCACGGGTGCTGGGCAGCTTGCCTTCCCATGTAGACTGCCTCTGAGGTTGGAGGCCCCCTGCAGCCTCCCAAACCAACTGCTGTCCTTCCCCCTCTCCAAAGCCTGGCCCTCCTTTGCTGGCCTGCCAATCCTGCCCCTTCTCCTCCCGTCGTAAGGCAAGCTGACCGGAGAGAGTGACCAGAGCCAGGGCTGCTCCGCGGTGCCCTGTCCTCTTCCCACCTGCCAGAAAGCGGGGAAAGCCAACACAAGGACGCCCTTTAGAAAGCGTGAGAAAGGAAATACGAGCGAGTGCGAGCGCAAGCGAGGCCCAGGAGCAACGTAACCGATCTAGCGGAAACAAAAGGCCCCAGGAGGAGGAGGAGGAGGAAGAGAAAAACCGGTTCCTCGCACACAAGGTGGAACCAGCCGGGAGCAGAGAAAAAAATGCCAATAGGCCGACTGGACGTCAAAACAGCCGGGATGCCACCGGAGCTTCCTGGCTGCTCTCGGCCCAACAGCCGGACGACCAACGGGGCCCATCAGCCACGACATCCGCCTCCTGAGAAGGCAGCGGCCCACAAGGATAGGGGAGGCACCCGGGGCCGGGATTAGACCACCGCGGCCATCCAGACACGCACGCAAGCTGGGGTGCATCCGGGCCAAAAGTGGAGGTGCTGATTGGGACCGAGAAGAGGGGTGGGGATTCTGGCCTCCAGGGTAAAATGGCACCCCTTTGACTGCAAGACCACGGTGTGTGTGTGTGTGTGTGTGTGTGAGGGCTCTGGTTGTGTGGGGGGAGAGAAAGAGAGGCTGCCACGTCTGTAAACAGGCCTCCCCCATGAGAGAGGCAGCAGCCAAGGGGCGTCGAGCGGGGGGCGAAAGGCGAGGTACACCCCCACACCCGAGGCGCCCCTGGAAAGCCTGTGCACCCCAAAAGGCTTGTCCCCCCAGAATGGAGAGACGGGACACAAGGCAGGAAGGCGGCAGCCATTTCCTGGAGGCTGTTGCCGTCTTGAAAGGTTGCCCCCACCCCCATTCGAGACACCTGACCCCAACCCCGCCACGGAGCTCCCCGGCTGCCCCCCCGCCCCCCGGCCCCGCAAACAGCCAGCCCTTTCCAAACTCGCCGTGTCTCGAGGCAGAGCCACCCGAGGAGCTAAGCGCGGCTCCCGCTGAGAAGGCCGCCCCACGGCCCTGGCGAGAGGGCACAGCCCAGATGTTCCCAGCTGTTCCCTCTCCGCTGGGCTGGGCCCGCTCCACACACCCTTTCCCAGGGAAGGCGGAGGGGGGAGGTGGGCTCAGCCTTGGTGCTCCCCTCTCTTCCCGCTGCACAGCAGCCCCCTCCCCCTGTTTTTTGCAGCTGCCCTGGCGGTCAAGAGGGGCGGCAGGGAAGGGCCCAGACGTGGCCTGGGTGGCTTTGGGACAAGCCCCCCCCCCCCCGGCGGTCAGCCCAGCCTACCCTGCCAGCGTGTCGTTCCCTGCGGGAGGGAAATGGAAGGCGGGTGATTCCAAGACAAGGAAGCAAACTCAACCGGCATTCACAGCACGTACATCCCCCCGCCGGTCTCCTGCCCGGCCCCCCAAAGACATCCCCTCCCTTGGCAAGGGAGATCTTGGTGTCTCTTTGGAAGCCCCCAAGACCAATGCCATCTCCAGTCCCTCCTACAACTTTGGGGGGTCCCTTCCACGCTGTGGCTGGACTCCACTGATCCACCCCAGCCCTCCTTCAGCAGTGAACCAGAAAGGGGGTGGCTTGGTCAACACGTGTGAGCCGGGGAGGAAAGGCCTTCCCAGGGGATGTGCAAGGGCTGGCGGCTCCCTCACCTCCGCAGCTGCTGCGTGTGCTGTGAGTCCCCGAAGATTGTGCGCGCACACGTCCCCCCTTGTTTTCACACCCAAGCGAGCGACACGGCCCATCGCTGACACCAACCGAGGCCAGGCAGAGTCTGATGGGGCTGACTCTTGGGGGTGGGAGCCCCCGGGCCCAGCAAGGAGCAGCCCAGGACCTTGGGAAGTCCTGGGGGCTACGTCCCCCTCGTCAGCAGAAGCTGTAGTTGCCCGGTCGACCCGGTGGGCGGACCTCAAAGGGGGCATTGCTTACTGCCCCTCTCCCCGGAGACCAAGCCGTGGCTTCTGCAAGAGGCCGGCAACTTCAATAAGGGGGATCCATTCTGGGGTGGGGGTGCTGCCTGGGGGGGGGGCACATCTCCTGTTCGGCACGGGGGAAAGTCAAAGTGGCCCGGGAACGCCCAGCCCAATTCCGGCCAGGTGAGGAAAAGTTGTCACGGGCTTTGCAGAGTCCCTGAAAGTTAGCAACCCCTCAAGCTTCTCCGGGAGTTCTGTGGTTCCGAGTCCAGCGAAGGGCCGGGGCGGGGGGGGGGTGTGGAATCTCGGAGGATTCTGGGCACGACCGGACGGTCCGTGGGGGCAAGCGCAAACCCCACAGCCAGGGGGCTGCCCCCCAAAAGAGGGAAGGGGCTCCAGCCTTCAGAGTGAGAAAGAGGCAGAAGCGAAGGGAGAGAGGCCCCCACCTTCCCTCCCAAATGGATGGAGGAAGAAGAGGAGGAGGAGGAGGAGGAGGAAGAGGAGGGCAAGGGCAACCCCAGGATTTGGCGACCAACCCTGGGAGGGGGGCCAGGCGGTCCCAGGAGCCCAGAGGTCGCTGGGGCCAAGGGTAGGGGGGCTTTGTGGTGTCCCCTCAATGGGGAGGGAGGGAAAAGGGGCAAAGAGGGAGACCCCCCTTGTGTGGCTGGGGGGGGGTCATTTATGCCTAGTGGCCCTCGCCCCGACCGAAGGGGCTGGCCATCTCCCCCGCTAAGCAGGTCCTACCAGCCTCGCACGCGCTCTTCCCTTCCTCAGCCCCCCCTCTGCCTGGCCTGGCTGGATCCCCACTCGATGCCCACCTGGGTGCCAGTCCCTTTCATTCCTCTGCACCCTCTGCCTCGCCTGCCCTGCCGGGAGCCGGGCTTGGGAAGTTGGGAGGCCTTACTGCCAGGCAGGGCAGAGTGCCAAGGGACAGGAGGGCACCGTCGGGCTGGTTCTCCAGATGCTGTCGCGCCCCTGGTCCTGCCTCTGGCCATGCGAAGCCCAGCGCGGAGGATGCCCCGTGCCCGCCTGCAACGGGGGTGGGGGGTGAGGGTGCTTCCCTGGCCGGGGAAGTGGGGGGGGGGGGAAGAGGAAGCGCCTGGGCTGGGCGGACATGCTTTGGAGCAGACGGGCCCCCTGGGAGCCGAGTGTGAGAACCTGTCGACATGCTAAGCAGTGTGGGAACGTGGGGGAAGGGCGGGCGGCTTTGAGCAGCCGCGGCAGGGAGGAAGAGGAGATGGCGGCCTGAGGAGGAGGAGGAGGAGGAGGAGGAGCAGCCCCCCTCCCCCTGGCAGCCTTGCAGCTCCGTTTGCAGAGGGAGGAGGGACCGTGTCGCAAGGATGGAAAGTATCGGGCCCTGCACTTCTGTTGCAAAGGGGGCAGCGAATGCCGACCGGTTGCAGTCCGAGGAAGGGAGCACCGTCTCGTCTGCCTGGCCCCTCACGGCCCCGGGACAATGCCGCTGTGTGTGTGTGGGGGGGGGGGTTGAAAGGAAGGCAGGAGGAGTGGAGGCCAAGCCAGGGCCCCAAAACACCCGGCGCAAACAGCCCTCTGGCAAAGGGAACGTTCGGGGCAGTTCAGTTGCGGAAAAGCTCTCTCTCTGTGTGTTTGTGTGTCCGTCCCAGAAGCCTCGGTGCGTGTGCACGCACCCTCCCTCAGCCCCAAAGCAGGGTCCCCGGCCTGGCCGAGGTCCTCGGCCACCCTCCTTGGCCCCAATCCCCGCTCCGAGCACTTGGTTGGAAGGAAGGAAAAGCGTTTCCCTCAGAAAAGAGGCCGAGGAAGAGGAGAAGCCGGATTTTCTGACTCTTTGTCAGGTGCTTCCGGAGGGACTGACGTCACCCCGGGGCTGGGAGAGGAAGTGCCCTCCCCCCCACCCTCCCACCCACCAAGGGTGTGGGGCCTGACCGCTTTCCCGGGCACCCCTTCCCCTCTGGGAAACACCCCGAGGGCAGCTGCCCAGATGCTCAGCCGGCGGCAGCAACCTCCAAAACACGGGCAAAGGAAGAACCTGAGCCTCTTGGGGGGTCCTTGACACCCCCTGCCCCCCGAAGCCCAAGAGGGCTTGGGCATGAGGGGGGGTGTCCAGCCCCAGACGACCCTGCCCCACCGAGCATCCCCACAGCTGCCCTGCCCCTGCCGGATGCCCCCGACGGCCGAGCCGCTGCAGATGGGCTGCCCTCCAAGGAGGGTCTTGGGCCGATGGAAGACGGGGGACGAGGGAGGGCCCAAGGGGTGCCTCCTGATCGCCGGAGGCTTCCGAGGGAAAGCCTGCCGCTCTCTTCCCTGCGTGCCAAGCGCCAGGGCTGGCGTGAGAAGTTTGGCCCCTGGAGGCTCCCGGGGGAGGAGGCGTGGGAATCCTCCCTCCCCCTTCGCGGCTGCAGGAGGCAACCTGAGGACACCTTCCCAGCCTCCTGCTGCCAGAGGGAGGGGCTCCCCTCGGGCAGAATCTGCTCTGCCTCCAACCTCCTCCCAGAGGGGCCTGGGGGTGCCGGGGGATGGGCTCAGCCAGGGCAGGGCTGTGGCCCCGAGTCTCCTCTCCTGCCCGTTGATCCGCAGGGCCCCCCCCCCCCCGCCAGCAAGGCCCCCCCTGGTCACAAAGGTCTGGCATACACTCAGGGAAGCCCCTCCCCACCCTCCACTGTCAGGCTGACATCCGGGTGGGGGAACCGGGTGGCAACGTCAGCTAGAAGCAAGCCCCGTTTTAAGATGAAGCCTCCCAGCGCCAGCAGCTTCTACCAGCATTTCCACAACACTGCAAACTCCAACCCAAATAATGCCAGTTTCAACCCCCTCCCCCCTCAATTCAAGTTCCAAAGACCCCCTCTCATCCATCCAGGGCTGCCTTTGCACCCCAAAAGCAAGGGGGGAGATTGCTTGGGACAGGCGGGGCCTTTTGCCGGGGAGGATTTGGGGGGCAGCCAAGGAGAAATTGGGGTGTGTGTATGTGTGTGTGTGTGTGCAGGGATCCCTGCCTGGGAAAACCTTCCTAGAAGCTTGGAAAGAAATGCAACGGCTCCCCTATCTTCCCCCACCCCCCCCCAAAAAACACCCCCTCTGCCGGCTGCTCTGCCCCCAACGCTTTGGGCCTCCCGTGACCCAGCAATTATGAGTGTGGGAATGAAGGGGGGGTCGGGGGGGGGGGGGGGCTGTTCCCTTCTCTAGGCCTTGCTAGCAGACAAAGGCCTGGGAAGCCCAAGGGAGGGGGGGGGGCAGGCCTGGCCTTTTGAAAAGGGAGGGAGGGGAGGCGACCCGGCCGGCCGGCTGACTGGCAGTCGAGGGAAGGAAGACCTCAACCCCAGCCTAGCTTCCCTCCGGGCTGCCTTTGCCCACCCGGGCCCAAAGCTAGGAGCCCAGAGTTGTGCCTACAGCCAATGCCGAGAGTTTCTACCGAGGGCATCTCTTCCAAGACCCTCTAGCCCACCTTCTTCCACCCCCCCACCCGCCATTCCTCCACGCTGGCTTAAACCCCCAACTGGGCTGGCGTGGCTGGGAAGAAGCCGGCCCAAAATGGCCTTGCGGGGCACTTAGAAGCCGCGGCCTTGTGCCCAGCCACAAACAGATTCGCACCCCACCCAGGGAGGGACTAATTGGGGGAGGGGGAAAGGGGAGACCTTTAAAATAGCCATTCTGTGGCCGCCGGATCCGGGGTTCGACGTTTCAGGGCCTAATTCCTCTTTTCCACCCAATCGTCCTTTGCTGGGGTCCTCCTGTGGGGAGGGGTCGCCAGACTGCGCCGGCTCCAGCATCCACACCCAATTGCCCCCCCCACCCATCACAGAGGTGCAGCAGTGGGTGAGTAGGTGGGCTGGGACTCCCCCAGCAGCCCTGCCCACCAACCTCTACTTAAACCGCCGAGCCCGGTCATCTTTCTTCCCCCCCGTGCAAGACCACCGACCGGACCTCACGCCTGGGCACTTGCCCAAACCTGCCCAAAGGGCCAGGCAGGCCTCGCGCAGCAAGGCTGCCAAACCTTCCCGTCCTGCGAGGGATGCCCCTGGCGGGCAGGGTCCTGCCCGCGCGGCCACCTCGCGTGCCGCAAACAGGGAGAAGGCGGCACCGCGACACGCCCACACCCCCCAACACTCCGAATGCGGAGTCCCCCTTCCCCTCTTCACCGGGACTCGTTGGAAGGGGTGGGGCCAGCTGCATCAGACCCCCCCACCGGGCTCCACGAGGGGGGCCCCTGGGAAGCCCCCAGGCGCATTCCCAGAGCACCCTACTCCCCCGTGACCGGAGCTAAAGAGGGAAGCGGGTTCTGTGAGAACATTTCAGAGGCGGCTTCCGGATTGGAAGCCAATTTTCCGTTCCTTTTATATCCTTTGGGCTGCACGGGAGCAGCTCCAGCCCCTGGGTTTCCACGCACACACGCACACACACACACACGCCCCTCCCGTCACCCCTCGAGCTGAGGAAAACTCCTGAACTGGAGTTCATGGGGACGAAACTGGAAATAGCTGCCCTTTGCCTCCCGGCTCTGGCCGAGGCCCCGGAGCAGCTCAGCTCCTCTGAGCAGCCGCCTCTCCCTGCAGGGGGGAGTTCACGAAAGCCCCCACTAGCAGGTGACACTGCCAGGGGGGGTCTCAGCTGGCCCTGAAGCCCCCAGACCCAGCTGGGGAGAGAGGGGAGGTATCTGCACCCGTGCTTCCCCTTAAGGCAGCCATGTTGCGTCACAAAAGGTGGTTTGGGGCTGCTAGAAAGCTGCCTCCCCACCCCCCGTGTGCTCCGCCCCTGAATCCCGCCTCCAGGTGGGACTCCTTTGCGGTGACCGCCTGCTTCTCCCCCTTCCCTGGCTAACCTGCCCCTCCTCCTCCTCCTCCTCCTCCTCCCGCCCGCCAATGTAAGCTTTCTCCCCTAATGAGCCGCTTAAACATCCTGACGGATGGAGATAAGAGCTTGTCCAGGGACTCCAAGCCAGCAGAAAGCCGATAAGGAAGCGGCTCCTTCTGGGATCGGGGCCAAAAGGCGCTCAGGCTCCCTCCGCTCAGAGAAGCCTTTCCTGCCTCCCCGGGACTGAGAAGCGGGAAGGAGGAGAGGCTAACCTGAACGAGGGATGGAGAAAGAGGAGGAGGAGGAGGAAGGACAAGGCAGGGAGGCAGCGCAGAGCCTCACCTGCCTGCAACCGCGGTCCGTCTCTAAGAAATGGAGGACACCTCCCCCCACTCCATACAGCCCCCCACCCCATACAGCTCCCCCCTTTCTTCCTGTGGCTTTTTACAGCCACAGCAAACCTCTCAAAGCTTCTTGGACATCTGCGGGAAGGGCGAGGGAAAGACGCCCGAAAGGAAGAGTGACCGGTTCCGCATCTCTTCCATTTCCTCCCCATGTGTTTACGCCTGCATCCTCTCCCCCCCCCCCCCCCCCAGCCCGTCTGCCCTTCGGCCCCCTCCCTCCGTCCACCAGAGCGCCACGCCCTTGCCCCCTTCAGAGCTAGCTGGCCACCAGCAGCCTGAGGAAGGGAGAGTGGTGGACACCGCGCTGCCTGGCCTTGGACCCAACTCAGTTGGATGCCCTGCCTGGACACCGGAGTCGGATGCCTTGAGCTCAGCTTGCCCTCGGTCTGGGTCCTGGGCAACACACGGCCCTGGCTATCTTGGGCCCCCCTCCGAGGGGAAAGGAGCCCTTGGCCAGGGAGCGCTGCGGCCACCGTGGGTTCGGGAAGGCCTTTGTGCCAAACCCCTCCAGAAAAGGGGCCCTTCTCCCAGGCAGCCTGAGCCCTGAGGCCCTTAGTCTTGCTCCCTGCGCGCCCCAAAGTAGCTTGCGGGCTGGGAAGCGCCACCTCCAGGATGGTGGCTTCCCCAAAGCCAGGGAGTTCCCCGTCCCCCGGTCCCCAGGCGGGCGTCCCCAAGTGTCCAAAAGGGCTACCAGGCCAGCGGGCGGCTGCTCAGCCCCACCGAACAGGCTGTGGGGTTTTATCTGCAACCGGGGTTTTTTCGATCATCGCGGAGGGAGATTACGCTGTTATCAGCCTTGTGTCTGTCTCTCTCCAGCCTTGGTTGGCATCTAGCTAATCCGAGGTCAGGAAAACCCCGAAAGGTTGATCCGGCCCACAGCAGGCGGGCCAGAGGACAGAGGAGGGACACCTGGGTGCAAAGCAGCCCCTGTTTCCCCCCCACCCCTGCCCACAAGAAGAGACAGCAGGCGGCGGAGGTGGGACCCTCCTGACCCAAAGCGCACACACACACACACACACGCACACACCAGCTATCCGGCCTCATCAGCTCCTTTGGAATGGGGCTCTGCTTTGCTTAAAGGAGGCTGGTTCCTAATCCCACGGCTTGAGCCTCAGCGGGCAAAGCGACTGTGCCAGGTGCCACCCAAGGGGCATGTCCTTCCGCGCCCAGGTGAGCAGCGCTCGCCATAGATTCCCAGCTCAGGCCAAGAGGCCAGCCTCCCGGCCCCTTCCTCACCCTGCGGCACCTGTTTGGCACCCCCCACACCTGCCTTGGCTTGTGGGATGCGAATCCTGGGGGGGGGGGGAGAGGGGGAGGAAGAGAGCCAGGGCCCCATAACCAGTTTGCCAGGGGCACCTATGGAACAGGCCGGAACATTCCCGGCCTCGCTAAGCGCTTGGGGAACGCTCCGGTATGACAGCAGCCCAGGCACGTAGCCGCTGAAGACTCGCCCACCTTGCCAAGCCCCCAGCCCCCTTGCCAGCAAAACCTGGCTTTGGAGAAGGTCTGCAACTTTACCCGCAGGATGAGGCCTGAGAGCCGGTGCTCCCCCCCCCCCCCCAAAAAAAATCGCCTTTCCCTCAGATGCCCACGTATTTTTAGCAGCAGCCCGGCAAGTCTCTTCCTCCTCGTGCAGGGACATTTCCATGCCTTCCACCCCTCACCCCCGCAAGCTTTCTCTTATCACCGAGAGGGTATTTTTAGCGTGAGAACTCTCCCGCGCACCAACAGATCGCGGAGCAGGGACGGGCCCTGGAAACTCGGGCACGTGATCCGTTCAGGGAAGGAAGGCGCTCAGGCACCGTGGCCCCCAGAAGAGGGGGCCCCTGAGGCACAGGAGGGCCGCTGAGCTGATCTCCCCAGGACTCTGCTGAAGGGAGCTAGGGGGCTGACTTGCGGGCCCCCTTCGCCTGGCAGGTGCACAAAAATCTCCTGACTCGCCGTCCGCAGCCCTGGACTTTCTCCCTGCGGTCCCTAAACAGATCTAGCAGGAGCTGCCTCGCTCGTCCCTGGCGGGAAAGGCGGCTTTGCCCGGGCAAGCCCGTCCGGGGGCGGGTTTGAGGAGGGAGGGCAGGACTGACCACTCTGGGTATCGGAGCAGCTGCGTGCCCAGTGACAGCAGGCCCCACCGCCGGGGCCCCGGGAGGGCTCGCAGGCTCTGGTTGCTCCGCTATCGTGAGAAATCTTCGCCCTCCAAGCAGCCCTCCTGGGAAATTGGTCGAGGGGAGGAAGGCCAGACTGTGAAAAATAAGGATTGCAAGGAATCTGGGGGAAATACGAAGAGGCCTCGGGCTGGCCCACGGGGCAGGGAAGGAGGCCTCTCGGCTGCCTGCGATGGCCAGCAGGGCTCACCCAAAGGCGATTCACACCGGAAAAGAGCTCCCTGGTCAGCGGCAGGACATTCCAAATGGCCGCCAGCGGCACCTGCAGGAGAGCGGCCTGGCCAGCCGGTCTCTTGTCCTGCCGCCTCCCCTCCAGCGCCAAAGGGAGTGAGCGGAAGAGGGTCCGTGGCCTCCTGGGTGGCCTTCCTTTGTTCCGGAGGGAGGACAGCGCCGGGGGCTGCAATGCAAGCTCTGCTGGTGGGAAGGGGGCCACCAAGGAGATCCCACAATGGGGGAGATGGGGGCAAGCCAAGATCCCTCCCAAAGACACGAGAAAAGTGATTCCCGGGCACGAGGGGCCAGTCAGGCGTGGAAGCCACAAAGGGGCCTGGCTGCCAAGAAGGGGACCTTCTTGGGAATGACAGGGGAAAGGCTGCTTTCATGAGCCCCCCAAGAAAACGCAAAGGCCCCCGGGGGCCCCCAGCCCCACAGGGAGAAGGGCTTGGGGCCTGGGTCGTCTCCTCCAGGGGAAGGAGGCCTTCCGATTCCAGAAAGCAAGCAAGCCTCGGAGTCCATGACCTCAGATAACCAGCCCGGGGTTAGGGGAGGAGGAGGAGGAGGAGGAGGAGAACCTGCCAGCCGCCTTTCTCAGCCTGGGAACTCCACAGGGCCTTTTCCCACTGGGGGAGGGGACAGATCCGTGCCATGCTCCCAAGGATGGGAAAATGCTGGCTGGGGAAGCTTCCTTTCCTTTCCTTTCCTTTCCTTCTTTCCTTTCCTTTCCTTTCCTTTCCTTTCCCTTTCCTTTCCTCCCTTCTTTCCTTTCCTTTCTTTTCCCCTTTCCTTTCCTTCCCTTTCTTTCCTTTCCTTTCTCCTTTCCTTTCTTCCAGCCTTCTTTTCCTTTCCTTTCTTTTCCTTCCCTTTCCTTTCCTTTCCTTCTTTCCTTTCTTCCAGCCTTCCTTTCCTTTCCTTTCCTTTCTTCCAGCCTTCTTTTCCTTTCTTTTCCTTCTTTCCTTTCTTCCAGCCTTCCTTTCCTTTCCTTTCTTCCAGCCTTCTTTTCCTTTCCTTTCTTTTCCTTCTTTCCTTTCTTCCAGCCTTCCTTTCCTTTCCTTTCCTTTCTTCCAGCCTTCTTTTCCTTTCCTTTCTTTTCCTTCCCTTTCCTTTCCTTTCCTTTCCTTCTTTCCTTTCTTCCAGCCTCCCTTTCCTTTCCTTTCCTTTCTTCCAGCCTTCCCTTCCTTTCCTTTCCTTTCCTTTCCTTTCCTTTCCTTTCCTTTCCCTTCCCTTCCTTCCTTCCTTCCTCAGCAGGAAACGCCTCTACGGAGAGAAACGCCAACCCAGATCTGGCGCGTTTTAAACCATGGGGAAGCCTCAACGGTTTGCTCCATCCCAAACACCTTCAGGTGGCCTCAGGTAAGGCAAGCAGATAAGCAGGCCAGGTGGAAGGCCAACCTCTTCGCCGTCCAGGGCGGCCGTTCTGAGCAGGGTGAGGGAAGGAGCGTATCTGGGCCTGCCACCTCCCCTCACCCGATCAGCAGAGGCAGCGAAGGCTCCCCTCCCTTCTCCCCGCTTTGGACTCCGAGGGGGGACAGGCCAGAGAAAAGCACAAGGGGTGTGTGTGTGTGTGTGTGTGTATGTGTGTGTGCCGTTCTTCCCTGGTTGTGACCTTCATGCTCCGCTGGGTTTCTGAAGATACTGAGATCTTGGCAGGAAAACAGACCGTCTGTGGGAACCAGGCAGCAGCGCTCCGCAAGGCAGCTACCGCTGGTGAGATCCCGGCCAGGGTCCAAATGACTCCCCCCCCCCCCCCCTCCCCCCCCCCCCCCCCACCAGCCCCACTCGCTCTTCCTCCCTTCAAGAGGCTCCCGCACAAAACACAGCGGGCGAATTCTCTGCTTCGGTCAAGGAGCCTGCCCGAGCGAGCCCCTCGCCTCCCGATCGGGGCGCGAGGGGGAGCCGCTCTCTGCAGGGGACCAGGTCCTTGGGCGCCCCGACTCCCACCACGCCCCGCATCCACGACGGACGGTCTTGCCTGGAAAGAAGGCCGAGAGCTCAGGCCTTACATTCCCCACGGTCCTCCTCCACCGTGCACAAGATACGGAGATGCCCCCCCCCCCCCTCACGCCAGTCCCTCTGCCCGCTCTCTCCCTGCCCCCATAGTCCATCAGCTGGAGAAATGCTTTGTTGACCCCTGGCAGTGAGAAGGGTAGAAGGGCCAGCTTTGATCTCCCGGGCGCGGAAAGACACAATTTAAAAAAAAAAAGTGCCCGATGATTCGTACTGTGGAGAAGTCCGCCGGGGAAGCGGGCGCAGCCGAGGAGAACCGAGCCGGAGGCCCATTCGAAGCCACACTCAACCCTCTGCCCTGCCCGTAAACGCTCCCCTCGCAGCCACGAGGAGGAAACCGATCGGAAGGGGTCAGTCCATTTAAGTCCAGGAAGAGGAAACTGGCATTGCAAGCAAAAAGCATCCCCCCCACCCCTACATACACCCCCCCACCCAGCTCCTCCCAAAATCATTCCTTCTCTGTGGGGGCTCAGCCGCCTTCCTCCCGCGGACCCGAAAGGAGCATCCCAAAGGGCCGCCTCTCTCCTTCCCTCCGAGGAGAAGGGCTCTTGCCCACCTACTTAACTACTCGGCGCCCGCCCCGGTCCCACGAGGACAAGGAAGAGAACCGGACGAAGCCAATAGGACCCAGAGAAAGGGGCCTGCCGGAGGGAGAGGGCAGGGGAGGCTCCGGCCGCCTTACCTGGCAGCGGCTGAAAACATCGGCCAAGGCCACCCGGACGTTGAAGTGCTTCACGACCTGCAGGACTTGATCCCTGGCTTTCTCTGAGCAGCTCACCGAGAAACAGCGGCCTTCGCCCACTTGGGACCGCAGCTGCCGAGAAAGCAGGAGAGGAGCTGCTTGGGAGGAGGCGGCAGGGATCGGGCTGCACCTGGGAAGAGCTGGGGGAGGGAGAGGAACCACCACGGCGGCCGGGGAAGCTCCCAGCTGGGATTCCCGCCTGGCCACGGAAGAGGGAAGAGACAACCTTTCCCGGGAGAGACTCCCCCCTCTCTCTTCTCCCCACTCTACGCACTCACCGAATGAAATGGAAGGCCGGACGTTAAAATCACTCGGTTCTCTTCCCTGGCAATCTAGAAAGGAATCCATAAAAGCCAGGCTTGCTTCGGGCAACCTTTCGCTACCGGCGCAGCAGTGGGAAACCTAGGGCTCTCTGCCCTTCGTCTAAGTGGGACTACAAATGCGACAAACCCACCCTCCACACACACACACACACACACAACTGCTAGGCCCTCCACCTGCCAAAGGGTTGGCTCCCAGGCTCAGCCAAAGCCATTGGAGACGGGGACATAAGCCAGATGGACTGGGGGGCTGCTTGCAAGGAGCTTCCTGGTTCACCTGCCAGAACTGATCGTCCCCCCACCCCCATTGAGCCAAGGAAAAGAGATGGGGAGATGAGGGGGGGAATCTTTGATTAGCCAAGCGTGGCTCAAAGCCACCAAAACATCCTCAAAGATCCATCTCACCCTTTTTTTTTTGAACTATTACCCTCTGGCAGACGGTACAGGACGATCATAAAAACAAGGACAAACAGGCTGAAAAACAGCTTCTATCCCAAGGTAGCAGCTCTGTTGAATTCTACCGCATATAGTGCGACATTAACACAAGATCTTGTATGGAATGCAACTGCCGTCTCCCCTTTTTGGAAGAGCTTTAAGAAAGCTCAAAACATTCTCCCGCTGCCTCGAGAAAGTTCAAACCATTCTCAAAGATCCTGGGCATCCTTCTTTCTTTCTTTTTTTTTTTGAACTATTACCATCCGGCAGACGGTACAGGACGATCATAAAAACAAGGACAAACAGGCTGAAAAACAGCTTCTATCCCGAGGTAGCAGCTCTGTTGAATTCTACTGAATGGTGCAGCGTTGGTGCGGTTTTGGGGTTTTTCCATTCAATGTGTGGAAGGTGAAGGATGTGTGTGTTTGTGTTTATTTTCATGGTCACGATGTGCACTGAAGACGGTGTTCGACTTTGTGGTACGAGGTGCGATGACCATAAAGTAAACTAACCAACCAGCCATGTGGTACCACTAGGAAGGCCAATTGCCTGGTCTCCATGGAAACAGGAGAAGTGTGGGGGGGCAGGACTGAACCAAGCTCATCTCCGTGTTCCCTTGGGCAGCTGAGGACTTTCCTGCGGGTTGAGCCAGAGCCCCGACTGCTCTACCAGACCCAAGATTGGGCCGAGAAGGCTCGGCCCAACAGCCACCAACCTCAGCAGCCTTCCGGTGCTCATCGTCGTTCCCCAGGATCCGGACATCCACCCCGAGGCAGCGCAGGGATCGTCCCAGGCCCTGTAACATGTTGTCACAGACCACGCGGAAGTCTTGTGCCAGGATGCCGGCTGAAGGGCTGGGGGCGTCTGCCGGGACGGGCGCTGGGATCTGCGTGTGGAGGGGAAAACGGGCTCATCCGGGGTCCAGCCCCATTCTGCCAAGGTGGAGGGGCGGGGAAACTTGGTGCCCACCACGTAAAGAAGGAAGAAGAGCGGACGAAGCATGGTTGGCTGCGGGACGAGCCCAGCAGCGGCCCAGAGATTCGGCAGCCGGGCCTCCTTTCTCCAGGCTCAACCCGACATACCTCCTTGCGCGTGGGGGGCTGTCCCTGCTCCCTCCTCGGTGGCTTCTTGGCTTTCGCTCCGGGATGGCCGTCTTTCCTCATCATCGCCTCCATATCGGAGCTCAGGCCGAAGGCAGCCGGGTCTTTCAGCAACTCGGCGTGCACCTCCAGCAAGCAATAGGCATCACAGGCTGCGGAAAGGCCACCGCAGTCAGGGCTTGGTTTCTCATCCATCGCTCTTCTCTATAAACCTACGACAGCCCTGCGAGGTAGGGCAGCGCCAACTTGTGCGGCAGGGAAGCCGGGGCGGGAACAGAGCGCCTGTCCATCACCACGCAGGAAGCTCCCTGGAGTGGGAAAGGCTGGGCGGCTCCCCCAGGGAAGCTTTTGAAGTCCCCCCCCCCTCCTGCCACCGCACCCCACTCAAGGGCCCTCGTGGTCCGGCTGCTCAGCTGGAAAGGGGCAAAGGAGCCAGACCTGCGTAAAGGATTTGTGTCTCCCGAAGGGGCCTCTTCTCCCAGTTGGACAGCTGCTCCGTCTTGTTGAGGGGCCTGCCCAGGACCTCCTGCACCAGTAGGCTGAGCCCCTTCTCAGGGAGCCTGCCTCCCCAGGCCTTCTCCTTTGCCGGGCAGGGGTCCGGTGCTGGCTGGCAGCTCTTCTTGGAGCGCTTAGGCAACTGCGGAAGGAAGGAAGGAAGGAAGGAAGGAAGGAAGGGGAAGGGGAAGGGGAAGGGGAAGGGAAGGGAAGGGAAGGGAAGGGAAGGGAAGGGAAGGGAAGGGAAAGGAAAGGGAAGGAAGGAAGGAAGGAAGGAAGGAAGGAAGGAAGGAAGGA